>JAHDVE020002374.1:0-46834 GCA_022606495.2 Halesus radiatus | reverse complement strand
ATTAATAAAATAAAGTGGCTTAAAACAAGAAAAAACCTCAAATTTAATTATAATGCCAGGTCACAAAGGGATTGTTTTCTTCGATAAATAAAATATTATATATTGAAAAATATTATTTCAAAAAACTGTACTGCAGGTTCCGCATGTGATCCCACAAGAAAGTTTCTTAACTCTTAGGAATACAATGCATGGAAATGTATTGTATACTTTTTTAATAGATAAAATAATAATAAAAAAAGATTTTCGACTTATAAGTGAAATCTAGAACCAATTTTTATCACAAAGGCTTGCAATCTTCAGAAATGTTTTTATGAAGTCATCTAATTAATAACATTTTATATTAATTATACATATTAAAAAAAAAGTTACAATGAGTTATCAAACTCGACAACTCTATTTGGTTAAATTGACAAAAAAAATCTTTTCTCAAATTGGTAACTACGAAAATGATATGTAACGCATATGCATAAGAACATACATATATGTACTTATTATCCAAAAATGAAAACGTAAATCGCCATGCGGTCATATATACTCGTACATATGAACAAAACTCACTTGCTAAAACATTGGTAAAATTTTAAGGTTACAAAAAATCCATTCATATGCAAATATTGCACTTGCTTGTTAAACCATTGAAACACTATCACAATTGAAAAAAACACGAACTTGTCATAAAACTATGCAGTAAGCCAATAGTGAATTGGTTCATGTACAAATTTGATAACGGAGTTGAACAACCGACAATGCCATTTTTTTGCCTCTCCCACCACCCACCGCGGTACGCATAGACGCCTTCACTAGTATAAAGGCTTTGCACAGTTTCCTTGCAAACCACAAGCAGTTTTCATCACAGAAAAGGCTCAATTAATAATCAACATGAACGCTCTGGTTGGTTTTAATTTTAAAAATTATAATTTTATCTATCCGTGGGCGTAAATTATTTTTAATAATTATTTTCGTTTCTTTTCAGATCTTCACTTTCCTGTGCGTGGGAGCCGTGGTCTCCGCTAACTACATCAACAATGATGAGGGACAATGGAAGGGAGAGGGTCTGGCCGAGAGCCAGGACAATGGACAATACGACCATGGATATGGTGCCTACAATGGTGCCTCCAACTACGCTGGAGCCTACTCCGGAGCTTACGCTCATGGAGCCGCCCCCATCGGTCATGACGGACGTGTTGTAGACACCCCCGAAGTTGCCCACGCTAAGGCTGCCCACAACGCCGCTGTTGCCGCCGCTTCCAACGGTGCCACCCATGGAGCTTATAACGGTGCCTACAACGGTGCCTACTCCGCCCCCGCCTACAACGGTGAAGATGGACAGTGGAAGGGAGAAGGTCTGGCCGAAAGCCAGGACAACGGTCACTACAACAACGGATACAACGGTGCCTCCGCCTACGCTGGAGCTTACTCTGGAGCTTACGCCCATGGAGCCGCTCCCATCGGTCATGACGGACGTGTCGTAGACACTCCCGAAGTTGCCCACGCTAAGGCCGCTCACAATGCCGCTGTTGCCGCCGCTTCCAGCGGTGCAGTCCATGGAGCTTACAACGGTGCCTACAGCGGTGCCTACAACGGAGCTTACGCCGCCCCTGCCCTCCATGGATCTTACGCTCATGGAGCCGCTCCCCTGGGACATGATGGACGTGTAGTAGACACCCCCGAGGTAGCTCACGCCAAGGCCGCCCACCAAGCCGCCGTTGCCGCCGCCCACTCTACCGCCCACTACTAAGAATTCACAATAACAGTAGATTTCATACAATAACACAGTGCTGTGAAGATCAGTGACTTTATGTGATCGCACTTGTAAATTAGTGCCTATTTATTACCATTTTAATATTATTGATTTGTGCATTCAGAACACCATTGCAAACAACAAAATAAATTAATTGAAAAAAAAACTCTTTCTTCTCTTTTTTTTATAGTAACTCCACACAGGAGGCCTTGAGGAAAATAGTTTCCCTAAGGGCATATGTCATCTTTAAGGATGCTGGAGGGTGTTGTTGAGGAGAGAAAGAGTGAACATGGGTCTTGAAGAAACCCATGTTGTGGGAGGGAGGAAACATAGAGGTTGGCAGATCATTCCACAGCCGAGCTGTTGAACACAAGAACGAGTTGTAGAAGCAAACTGTTCTCATGTGACAAATGTCAGCCGTGTGCAAATGTTGGGCGCGCGTTTGGCATGTTTCCCGACTATGCACCGTTGCCGAAGAGATCAATGATGCTAGTTCCTCAGAGCATCTTCCATTTAAATAACGGTAGAATAAGGATAGCATTCCCAAGGAATTTGCATTCAGCTTATGACCGATAGCTGACGGACATGACGCTGCAAATTAAGCTAGCATAATCTTAAAATCAGCCAGAAGAGGGAGAAAAAGGCTATTTTATTTTATGGTGTAAAAATTGAAGGCGGGTAAAGATTTTTTTTTTCCAAAAATGTCTATGAAACTAGAAACGCGCGTATCTTTAATATATAATATTCATACTGGCCGGAAACATAACTTCTACAGATATTAATAAATTCCATTGAAAATTTAATTATAGCTTTTCAAATAAATTATCTTGAGAAACACGTTTCGGTAAGCAATTTAATTATGAATCATTTTTTTATGAAAGTTCGTGCCAAATTTTTTTTTTTCATATGTGTAGTCCGAGAGGATCTTATATAAAACGAAAAAATTTTAAGGTTTTTAGGCCGGGTAAAAAAATTAGAGGAAAAATTTTCGGCCCCTGTCTATGAGTGGAGGCTTCCTTCGGTAAGTCCTGGCACGGCCGATTTGATAAAAAAAACTTTAACATATTTTTAACATAAAAGTAAATAGGTAAAATAAAAGCTTTTAATCAGATTTTGTCTTTCATTTGCTGTGTCGCCTCAAAAATATTGTTAAAAAACGCTATTTTTCCGGGCGGTACCCCCTAACTCGGTATATAAAACAATATGATGTCATACGATCGTCAAACAAACGAAGATTTTACAATATTGAAGACAAAATATTGTCACAACAGTTCTATAATTTTACGTGGTTTAGTTTTTATTTGATGCTACCAATTTAATCTGAAGCTAGTATTTAATTTGGTGCCAGTAATTTAATCTGATACTAGTATTTAATTTGGTGCTAGTAATTTAATCTTATGCTAGTATTTAATTTGGTGCTAGTAATTTAATCGGATGCTAGTATTTAATTTGATGCTAGTAATTTAATCTGATGCTAGGATTTAATTTGGTGTTAGTAATTTAATTTGGTGGTGGTAATTTAATTCGAACATAGTAATTTAATTTGATTAATATTTTAATTATAAAAATCATCAGCTTTTTATAAGTATTTTTTTAAATTAATTTGTTGAATTTAAGTAAACGTCAATATTGAGATATTTCCTTTTTTTATTCTTAATTCTTGGCGTTCTTGATGTAATAATATAACATCCCGTATTATTTAGATATATCTGTCTAGAACAAGTCAGCATTTCTTGGAAAATATTCGTTTAACGTATAGTAAATGTACAAAACTAATTCATTGTTTTTGTGTTTAATTCGAAGAACTACATTTAATTTATTTTTTTAATTTAATGTAAATCAAATTTAATAATTTTATTATGAAGTTCTGCAAGTATTTTTAGTTGTTATTATTGTAACAGCTGTTTCGGCATTTAAGTCCATTTTCAAACTATGGTTAATACACATTGCGACGACTTATTTATATGATTTAATTTACCCCCACTCCTTTCAAAATTTGGATGGATGGGTAATGATTTATTATCGGTAAAACCGATTTAGTTAGAAAGCAATTAAAATTCTGAATTCTGTGAGGTTTTCAGATTTATAATGTGTTTTTAATCGTATTTAACTGACAATGTTTTCTTAATTGATTTATTTAAATGTGTTGTATTGTTTTAAAAATGTGAACATACTGAGAAGCGATGAATATATAATTTTCCTTACTTTATTAATTAATGTTATATTAGGGTCATTAGTTCGTTTGTTAATTTCTAATTGTTAAAGTAAATTTAATCTTAGGCCCTTTCTTTCTATATGTAAGGGTTTGTTGTTGTCAAGCGGGACGTTATTATTTACTTAAAGATGTTCTGCGAATTTCGAATAAGTGCTTTTATTTTTATAACATCTTATGTGTTCTTTGAATCTAGTTGAGAAAGCCCTTCCCGTCTGCCCTATATAGGTAGCGTTGCAGTCGGCGTGGTCACATGTTAATTCATATATGCCACTATTATAAAGTTTGAGATTTTTACTTTTTGATTTTTTTAGGCTTGTTCCTATATTATTATTGGTTTTAAAAGATATATTTACACCACATTTTTTAATTTCATTTGCAATTTTTACGGATATTATATATAATTTATACGAACCGAGAAATTCCAGACATGCAAAATTTTTCTAGTTTATTATTGTGTACCGGATATATTAAATTGATTTTATTTTTATATTTCTTGCTTTTTATAATTTTTTCAATGTTATTTGCCTCAATTTCACGAGATAGTTAATAGACAATCGACATTTTTTTCCTGAAATGCTGAGTCGATTAAATGAACCCGAACTTAAAATACTAAATAAGTAGTCTCAGGATAAATGTTTCAAATTCACGTTACTTATCATACAGTTTTTTTTAAAGGAGTAAGAAGGCAATCTTAGATGTACATTATATCATCTCGAGTCGGGTCATGTCAGAAGTCGTAATAACAGAAGAGAATGTATGAAACGATGTATGAATGTGAATGAAGCAGCAAATGTATGCCAAGATCGAGTTGTTTGGCGGGCCGTCCTCTCTGCGTACCCCTGCGCGGAAACGGGGTGATGGTTAGTTAGTTCTGGGGGAAGTTTATTGCAAACGACCGGGCAATTTTTTTTTATAAATAGTTTCTACGATTTTCATGATGTATTATTAATATATAAGTATTTTTGCAGTTTAGTGTTTAACACAATAGTTTAAAAAATTAGGTTTTTTTTTTTAAAAATCATTGAATATAATTAAATTACTAAAAAGTACTTTATTTACACAACTTTTATAAAAATAAATTAACATTTCTACATGTTTCGACAGCAATGCTGTCATCCTCAGGAATATACGAATACTAAAAAAAAAATTCAAGTATAGACAGATGATAAAAATTAGAACAATAATTAAAGAATTTAAAAAATTATTAGCATTTTTGATTAATTACTTGCCTACTTTAAGTCATTTATGTTTATATATATAATTTGTATATTCTTAAAATATTGTTCTAATTTTAATCATTTGTATATATGCGAAGAAGAAGCCGAGGACGTTCGATAAAGACATGGCACGATCAAGTGAATCAAGTACGTTAGTCAGGCCATGTCAGAAGTCTAAATAACAGAAGAGAATCTATAAGGCGATGTATGAATGTGAATGAAGCAAGAAGTATATGCCAAGATCGAGTTGTTTGGTGAAATGGCGTGATGGTTAGTTGGGTGTTAAAAACAATACGTAAATAAATTATTTATGCACCTGTTGTAAATAAAAATATCTTCTATTTTCTCCTTATAGCATAAACACGCTTAAAATTAAAAATAAACTCAACGCAACGAAAATTGAGACTAATATGAGACAGCAAATTTAAAATATCTTGGAAATACTTACGCCATCAGTTAAGATTTAAATGTAGTTATTTATTTTCTGACAAGGTTAAGAGGAATATACTAGCCAAAAATATTCAAGCTGTGTGTCTTATGTCACCAAGAATACAGGTAATAGGCACACAATTCGTTGGAAAAAGGAGGTCTAGAAATATTTGTTGTATTTTGTGAAGAATTTGATAAGAAAGTAAAATTATTAATCAATTTAATCTTTCACAAATAATCATAGCTATAAAGGAGTACTTTTAAAAACTTCTTTTTTTAAATGCGTTCGTAATTTTCGAATGAAAAAAAATATTATTTATCAGTTTACGCTTATATTTTTTACAACGTAATTAGAAATTTTATTTAAATTCTTATCAAAGGAATTTCTAGGAAAAGGTTTAATTAATCCAAAGCATATTTTTAGTTCTCATAATCTAAACCAATTTGTAGTAAAGATTAATAGATAAAGTTATCTCACGATAGCTTTGCTTTAAGTATCTTTAAACCATTGAGGAACACTTTGATTGGCACTTGGGAAATGTGTGTTAATGTGAAGTAAAAGGGTATACAAAAAAACACATGTAAAGTATATGCAGTATACCTTGTTGCTATTAGTTGATTTCTGGAAAAAAACTGGCAGAATCTACGATAATTGCTGAGTTCATTGGTCAACATCATACGAGTACTATAATATTTAAAATTAGACAATATAAATACATTTTTAAATATTTTTATTGATAAAAATGTAGTCATAACAAAAATTAAAATTATATATAATTACTATCACATTATACGACAGGCTTTACACGGTATTAATGTGTGAACTCTTCGAGACATCGATTAGAACGGTGTAAGATTTCTTAGTAGTGGGCGGCAGTGTGGGCGGCGGCAACGGCGGCTTGGTGGGCGGCCTTGGCGTGAGCTACCTCGGGGGTGTCTACTACACGTCCATCATGTCCCAGGGGGGCGGCTCCATGAGAGTAAGATCCATGGACAGCAGGCGCGGCATAAGCTCCGTTGTAGGCACCGTTGTAAGCTCCATTGTAAGCTCCATGGGCGGCAACGTTGGAAGCGGCGGCAACAGCGGCGTTGTGGGCGGCCTTAGCGTGGGCAACTTCGGGGGTATCTACGACACGTCCGTCATGACCGATGGGGGCGGCTCCATGAGCGTAAGCTCCGGAGTAAGCTCCAGCGTAGGCGGAGGCACCGTTGTATCCGTTGTTGTAGTGACCGTTGTCCTGGCTTTCGGCCAGACCTTCTCCCTTCCACTGTCCATCTTCACCATTGTGGGCGGGGGCGGAGTAAGCACCGTTGTAGGCACCGTTGTAAACTCCATAGGTGGCACCGTTGGAAGCGGCGGCAACAGCGGCATTGTGGGCGGCCTTGGCGTGGGCAACTTCGGGGGTGTCTACGACACGTCCGTCATGACCGATGGGGGCGGCTCCATGAGCGTAAGCTCCGGAGTAGGCTCCAGCGTAGTTGGAAGCACCGTTGTAGGCACCATATCCATGGTCGTACTGTCCATTATCCTGGCTCTCGGCCAGACCCTCTCCCTTCCATTGTCCCTCATCATTGCTGATGTAGTGAGCGGAGACCACGGCTCCCACGCACAGGAAAGTGAAGATCTGAAATTGTAGAAAATGCAATTAGTTTTTATGATATAAATTTTAAATGCATTTTAAAAATAATGTATTTATTATTTTCGTATTCAAATAAACCGATGGGATATAAACTTACAATAGCGTTCATGTTGATAGTCTTGTGTGAGCCTTTTCTGAGAGGAAAACTGCTTGTGATTGAATTGGAGTCCGCGCCGAGGTTTTATACTAAGCGAAAGCTTTCTTCCTTGTCTGTATCCTTGGGTGGGAATGGTCGGTAAGTATAATAGCACAACACACCGCAATCGAAAAACAGTAGTTTTTATCATGGCATGATTATTTCAATAAGCATCAACTTCAAATAATATTTTATGGTCACATAACGTACACTTTCTTCATTTTTTAAACAAAATTGTTTAGAAGGTTGGTTCTGGCGTGTTCTTGTTGGTTTTTAAATTAATTTTATTAGTTTTTGCCACTTAAGAAAAATGTTTGGATGCTGAAACTATGAATTCACCCTGATCGGCTGAATGGGCCGATGATATCGATCAGTCCATGGCAAATCACATGACGTCACTTGCCTTACCAAGCTGAAAAGTGGGAAATTTTCTTATTATATGGAATAGAAAATTACGCAGTTTTTAATATATGAAATTCGGTCCAATTTTTTAAATGTTGCTAAATAACGTATTAGCGTTATGATAATAATAATAATAATGTTTTATTACCTTCTTTTTTTATAACAAAATAATAGATAATGATATCCTCACTGGGATTTCCCGTGCTGAGGATTTCATTTACAAAATATTAAAATACATGATATTAAATTGATGAAAACAAATAGAAATAATTGTTGGATGAGATGTTTTAAGTGCAGTTGAGTGGTTTCGGCGTTAGTTTGTATTTGGTGTTAATATATATCAGATCTCCCTGGGTAACGTATTTAGTGTTTTATTTGATGTTTATATTTATTATGGTTGTTGTGATTTTTAGAGAATGGTGGCATTTTGTTGTAGAGTTTAGTAATATACTCGTAGTATAAGTTTTTTGTTCAAATGTTGTGTTCGTGGTTCCTTGTTGCACGTGCGCTTTTGTGCTAATGGCAGTAATATGTTTCTTTTTCAAGCCCTCTTTCCCATTTCCCTTCTTCTGTTTCATATTTATTATATTAATTTTAATGATTAAATGATGTGTTAATTTTTGACGCGTTTTACCATGATTTACGTTTCTCTCATGCCATTCATGGTATGAGAGAAAAGTATCCGAATATAATTGGAGGTTCGATTAATTAATAGTTTCATTGTTTGTGACGGCCTTCATGTTCGAGGGGTAAAGCTCTCGACTACGTATCCAGAAGGCGCGGGTTCAAATCCCGACGTGCGCATATAAATTTAATTTAATTTATTTGTATTGAATCACAATTAATTAATTAAAATAATATGTAGTATATTTGCGGTACGTTCCAGAGTGATAGATACTGTCAATATCGCCATGGTGAAAAATCACCATTCTGAATCGAAACCTTGCTTGAAATGACTTTAGCCGTGTTTTGTGACCAGATCTGAATACTTCCCATCTCCTTCCCCTTCCCACTACCTTCAGCCTCACAACATACCCCAATTGGGGATGCCATAGTCTCACTGGCTCCAGACGGTTGGGAACAGTTGGGAAAAAAAAAGTATCAATGAAATTAAAAAATAACATACAATATTTTAAATAAAAATATTTATTACTTTAAAGTATCTCACATATCATGAATCTCATCTGCATTTAAGTATACGATAACTGTGATTGTAAGACAATTATTTATAAACAATGATATTTCTGTACCTTAGAAGCAAACATCGTAAAAACCCATCTCGGCAAAGTGCACGAAAACAACAAAACGTATTTCAAGATTAATGATGTAGTTTTAAAACTACTCATCATTGAAACAGGTGACCAATTCCCGCACTCTCCAAAATGAATCTTGCCACTTTTGAAACTAAAATCAGTTGAATTAGACCACCTTTTGAAAAATAAGTAAAACTTTTATTCTTTTTTGGGGATTATTATAAGAATTTAAAAAAAAAATGTTTGTTTTATTTTTGAAAGTTTATTTAGATGCATGAAAAAATTGTTTATTATTCTAGTAAGAAAGAATATATTTAAACATGTTTAGATATACAATAAGTAAAACGAAGCACATGGAGTAAAAATACACAGTCTAAGAAAAAAAGATAAGTAGATACAAATTGATATGAAGAACTAAAAATAATTATGGATTTCTAATCATAATTCTTTTTACGTGTTCCGCACATATTCTATGAAAATTAAAAAGATTTGTGGCCTTTTTTACGAGTAAATTATTTACAGTTATTTCCTTTAAAGTATTGATAGAGAATACATGTCTATAAAAAACATATTTTTTTATCACTTTTAATTCTAAGGCACAGATTTAACGCTTTTGTTCTTTGTTATTTACCCACAAAAGAGACTCCTTTATAAAAAGCATCCAGAACGAAATAATGCAGGGGATATAAATTTAGGTAACTAGACGGGGCGAAAGTCAACACTGCATATGCATAATAATGAATGGTAGAAAGAGCAGGGGCTTTGAGAGAGAGATCAGTAAGACCGGAGGTATTACTCGAAGGCGATCTGAACGCAAAAAGTTGTAATAAAACCACCTAGAACCCCAAGCTGGGACATTGAATCAAATTTACCTTTTAGCTTGTATGAAAACCTCAAATTATTAAATGATTTTTTTTTTATTAAGTGACAGTTTCAAAAATATTTTAATAAATAATAATTAGATTTTCTCAATAAGCAAGGACATTGTGGACTGACGTGATGAATCAAATGAAAAGAAACTAATTTCAATAAAAATTAAAAACACGATATCTTTTTAATACGTCATGCAATTTAAGAGGCCGAATTTAAGCAGTGTTCTGGCCTTGTGATCTAGGTGGTTTTGGTTGAAGTGATAATCAGGATAATTTCTCTAATTCCCTGTATTTGTGCGCAATATAAAGAACAAAGTCACACTATCCAAATTTTTCAGTAATGCGTACGACTACAAATTTTTGGCAAAATTAACAGGAAATCCATAATTTACGTAATAACAATAAAATCAATAAATCATGCCAATTATAAATTTTCCGCTGCTTATGATGAATACTATGAGTAAAGTGTGACAATATATAGTTTTACATCAGTTAGCTTAAACTACGCCAATCGGGGGAACATAGGAGTGGGATAAAGGTACAAAGGACTAGAGTAGATTGAAAGGTGGTTTAAGTTATTTAGTTTGGGAGCGGTCATGTTATGGATTTTAATTTAATATCACATAAAGTTAATATAAAATGTATGGAGAGCATCTACTGTCCCGATCCCATCTTCCTCTTTCTCTCCCCTTTTTTTTCTTTACTTGTGAGTTACATAAATAAAAGATCTGTATTTAACCAATGTTAGCACAAGAAACTTTGTTGGATTACCTTTTATTATGCTTCCTTTGTGCATAGATTTATTTGTATTATAATAATAATAATAATAATAATAAATAAACAAATTTTGATAATTTTTGTTGGAATTCCGTATTGATTAAAAAATCTTCATAATTCATTTCTACTTATTTTTAATCAAACTGGTTTTACCTCTCTACAGGTATCTTCAGACTGGTAAAATTTCAATAAGGTAACGTTATGGTATCTGTCACATGTCTGTCAGGAATGAAAATATCAGAAGTAAAAATATAATATTAATAAAAATAATATTTGGATAATTTGCATATCTACCGCCGTTTCCGTCAGAAATTTTCTTAAGCATTTTGATTTATCGGAGAGTTGATGGCTACACCTTTCAATTCACAGTTTACTTCATTATGAAATGGTTAGTTAAAGTAAGGTAAATTAACTTTTAGTCGGGGATAAAGAAACGATTGAAATACATTTAGAAACCACGAGATTTATTAAGTTCAACAGTGGAATTGGTCGAAAGTGAAAACAAATAAAAACTTGTTCAACGAACAACAAATAATAAACAATTTTGAAAAGAACGTGACAAAATAAATATTACTAATGTACAACTACTATCACATATTATAGGTTAAGCACAAAATACCAAGTTGCTGCGCTAAATTATGAAATCGTTCATTAAAACATGAAGATTGTTAGTAGTGGGCGGCAGAGTGGGCGGCGGCAACGGCGGCTTGGTGGGCGGCCTTGGCGTGAGCTACCTCGGGGGTGTCTACTACACGTCCATCATGTCCCAGGGGAGCGGCTCCATGAGCGTAAGATCCATGGATGGCAGGGGCGGCATAAGCTCCGTGGAGAGCGGGGGCGGCGTAAGCACCGTTGTAGGCGCCGTTGTAAGCTCCATGAGCGGCACCGCTGGAAGCGGCGGCAACAGCGGCATTGTGGGCAGCCTTAGCGTGGGCAACTTCGGGGGTATCTACGACACGTCCGTCATGACCGATGGGGGCGGCTCCATGAGCGTAAGCTCCGGAGTAAGCTCCAGCGTAGGCGGAGGCACCGTTGTATCCGTTGTTGTAGTGACCATTGTCTTGGCTTTCGGCCAGACCTTCTCCCTTCCACTGTCCATCTTCACCATTGTGGGCGGGGGTGGAGTAGACACCGTTGTAGGCACCGTTGTAAGCTCCATGGGCGGCACCGTTGGAAGCGGCGGCAACAGCGGCGTTGTGAGCGGCCTTAGCGTGGGCGACTTCGGGGGTGTCTACGACACGTCCGTCATGACCGATGGGGGCGGCTCCATGAGCGTAAGCTCCGGAGTAGGCTCCAGCGTAGTTGGAGGCACCGTTGTAGGCACCATATCCATGGTCGTATTGTCCATTGTCCTGGCTCTCGGCCAGACCCTCTCCCTTCCATTGTCCCTCATCATTGTTGATGTAGTGAGCGGAGACCACGGCTCCCACGCACAGGAAAGTGAAGATCTGAAATTGTAGAAAATTCAATTAGTTTTATGATATGAATTAAAACGCATTTTAAACAAAACGTATTTCTTATTTTTGTATCCAAATAAATCCTTTATTTCTAAACTTACAATAGCGTTCATGTTGATAGTCTTGTGTGAGCCTTTTCTGAGAGGAAAACTGCTTGTGATTAGAAAAATGATAATGCGAAGGCTTTATACTAACCAAAAGCCTTCGTAAGAAGGATTAAGTGGGGGGCAATTTGGTGTGACGTTAGTGGTTCAACAACTCCGTTATCAAATTCATACTTGAAATTATTCACATGCACTTTCTTAAGTACTGAATACCATTGTAGATATTAATCACAAAACAGGTTTCAAAAGGCACGTGGTAAATTCAATTAATTGTATGCTTGGACCGATATACCATATGTGCATGAAACCGATCAAACTGTTCTACTGCAATAATATGATTGCGATGAATTTCGTTGGTATTCATTTACTATGGATTATATTATTAAATTATTTTTCGTTACCTTATAGAGGTCTATTCTGTTCTCTATACAAACGCAGACTTCGGGGAATTATTAATTTATCCAAGAAAGCGATCACTTCGTGGTTTGACATTATAATTAAGATGACCGAAATTTTTTGTCTTAAATTTATTTTATTTTATTTATTTTTATGCATTATCGACCGGTTTCGGTTGAACTCAACCTTCATCAGGAACGTACATATATAAATTATGTGTATGTTCAATTTTGTGGAATGAACATTCCAGATTGGGAATAAAAAATGTTTCAGAATTCAACAATTTGCGCGCTAGTCCAGTATATACATATATATTTTTTAAATTTTAAAGATTTTAAGTACATACCATCTACCATATGGACTAGCCTCGAAATAATGTTTTGAGAAAATCGTTCATGTGGGTAAGTTTTTCTAAATTGTTGAGTTTTATAATTGACTGGCTAATGTTCAGTCGAGCTTGCTCCTAATTATTTTTTTTGGAATAAAGTTATGAATTCTTGCTTGTCCTTTGGATGCCATAATTGATTTGACAGCGAAAGTAATGCTTTGTGACGTCTAATACTATCTTTAAACAAAGAAATAAACAAACATTAATTTGAAAATTTTATTCCATTCCAAACATTATTTTTTTTTTCAAAATATGTCTAAATAATAAAGTCATTAAGTAGGTACCTACTTGTATTTCCATTTTGTAAAAATTCTACCCAAACAAATCTTTTCCTTTTGAATATGTAATCTGTGGCTAACCAGAGTGGTGTATCTATGAGTTAACCTAAATACAACATGGCGGGTTCAATGTTCTTTATACTAATTTTAAAACGTTATAGCAACAGTTTCACATATTGGATTTCATTCAAACTACTCTCTAAACCTTCCTGGCACTAACAAGAGTGCTATTTCCAATGAAACCGGTCAAGTAACTTATCAGAAAATCGAGAACACACAGACAAATATTTATTTTTACATATAAAGGTAGATTGTTCGTCATTTCACGTGAAAGATAAATATGAATTTAAGCCAGATTCACCTAAAGCACGGTCTCTTAACATATTATTTTTGAAATGCACTTTTATACGTACTGATGATATTCCTAAAAAAACAAATATCATCCTTTTTTAAATACTCAGAATTGCTCATTCTCGACTTACGTTATTTAAATGTGCATTCAGCACACAGAGGTTTGTGAGATATGTATTTATAATATAATTATATGATATCTCATGCAATATAAATCGAATAGTAAAAAATCCTTGAAGGGAGAAGGCAGAATAATTCAATGACAACGAACAAAAGCCTTCCACGATTTAAAGAAAGCGTGGTAGAAGTAAATGTATGTTAAAATAACCATAAGATATATTCGTAAATGGGCGCTATACCACACATTTAGCAATACAAAAACAATATCACATAGCAATGCGTATCGCTCCGTGTCTTTAATCGGAAGCATTGTACAAAAAACAGGGAAGTACGGAAATATGAAGAATTCGGCCTTGCGCAAAGGGAAACGAAGTAGGCGGGGTATTAACCTTTGCAAAAGTGCCTACCAATAAACTTACATAGTTCAAGTGACCGGGCAAGGTAATGCTCTACCTTCAACTAAATCATATCAAATCATTTAAGGGGAGCGGCTGCGGTGCCTGTTTCATACAAAACTGAATTTTAGAATGGAGGCCAAAATACCCATCCAAACTGACTGATCTATTTTTTTAATTAAAGGTTTAGTAAATATCTAGTACGGATGAGAAGTATTTTTTTGTTTTTTTTTGTTTTAATTTTTTAAGTAGGTGGCATGAAAAATAATCAATTTTCATATTTTTAGAGGCAGTTTAAAAAATAGGGGGTTTATCGTATTTGTTAAAAAATATATCACATTTGTTATGTAAGTATGATTACAAAAGTAAAAATATAAAAATAAAACATTAAAAAAAAGGTTTCTTCGGGTGGATATTTTAAATTCTGTACGGCAAATTTGTGTTCCACCGTAAATTGGTCGTTTTTAAATTAATATAAAGTCCACCATAGTGTTTATTTTAATATTTAAAAAATAAAATTATTTTATATTTTATTATATTTTTAAACAGATGGGTTAAAACTTTTTTTTTAAATCACCGTTAGCCCCTAATTAATTGTTAAAGATGTCTCTAAAATCGCGAAAAATCCTTTAATGGCCGATATTTCATAAGGTAAAACAAAAAAAAACAAAAAAAACTTCTCATCCGTCCTAGATATTTACTAAAACTTTAATTGAAAAATTCATCATTCAGTTTGGATGGTTATTTTGGCCTCCAATCCAAAATTCATTTTTGTATGAAACAGGCACCGCAGCCGTTCCCCTTAATATAAATTCTAGCCTATAGATATGTATAGAGCTAATGATTTAATTATTTGTATTTATTATTACTTATGCAAATGTGTATAATATAATTTAAAAATATAGGAGTGATGGTACAAATTACTTGGTTACTTTCAATAAACCTATTTTTTTATGAAATAAATTTTGTTTTAAGCCACTTTATTTAATTTATATTTATAGTTTCGGTTGAATTCAACCTTTACTAGGAACGTACACATATGAACTGAAATGAACATTCATTATTATATATGTAAATATCCTTTTTATTATATATGTACATAAAATGTTAAACCTCCCCATAGTTGGAGACATCATATCTTATGCAGACGACACTGTGGTGATAACGAAAGGAAAATCATGGAAGAAACAATCATAATAGCAAATACAACTCTTAATATACTCAAAACATGGTTCGACTAAAATTGTCTGTCACTAAATACTGACAAAACATACTTCATCCCATTCTCTAAAAAGAAAAAAAAAACCTTGAAAGCCATATTTGAATAAAAATCCATTCATCACGTCTACATTACATTCTTCAGGTATTTTATTTCTTTACTTATTACCATTACTCCCGCTACATAGTGCTGCTCCCCAACTCTCTATTGTGTTGGGTAGTTTTTGTTAAATAAATTTATACTTTTTTTTTGTAATTAGCCATTAAAACAAAAAAAAAAAGAGTTTATTACGTATTTTCCCGATGATGGTTAAGTTCAACCGAAACCGGTCAATAATGCATAAAAATAAATAAAATTAGGTGACTTTAAACAAAAAAATCTTTCATTTAAATTATAATGTCAAGTCACGAAGTGATTGTTTTCTTCGATAAACCTATTATAAAATATAACCTCGAGGACGCTTCACCAGACTGGAAATAAGTTAAAACTGTAGTGTTGTACACTACTAAAAATACTTGATTCTTGTATTAACGATAAAATGTTTTCTTTTGTATACGTTGTTAAGGAACATACCGAACAAACTTTAACTAGCGAGTGCTGAACTTATTAGGAGTAAAAAACAGATATGGCATTTTTCTCCCCGGAGACTTTTTTTTGTCTAACTAGAACATAGCAGGAGGTTGGACGGTAACTCGCTTTAGTTTTCTGTGACGACATGAATGTGAAATAATATTTATGTTACTATTTGAATAGAGTTTTATTGGTAAAATGGTCTCATCAATACGCAATTATTAAAATTGTTTAATTATCTTTATAGTTTCACTTTTTTTATAGTACTATTTCATCGCAATTATCTATTTCTCGAAAACTGTGATTCAAAATACGTATTAAATCCTAGTGTGGATGCTATGAAATTTATAAAATATCGTTTTTGTATAAAAACAGAAAAAAGGATTTATTGTTTGTACGGGAAATAAAGAAAGCACTTATAATATTTTATTGAAAAAAAACAAATTTATAAATAAACAATAGATTTCTTCGAGACATATATATCCTTAAATATATGCATATGCACCTTATTGTTGCATTTTTATTATCATGTACTTTTAGTCTTCCATTTTGTAGATAATATATTTTGCAGTAACTATCGTGTCCAACAATACAAACATTATCTATATTACATTCGATGTATTTTATTTACCATTTAGTTACTATTACTGTCGCTGAATGGCGCTGCTCCTCAACTCAAACAAGAGAAATCTTTATCTATTGAGTTGGGTAGTTTTTGTTAAATAAATTTAAAAACAGGTTATAATTTATTGCGTGCAAAAAGTTCACATTGAGAAAATATTGATTTTATAAAAAGATTTATTATATATATAAGTCTTGATTCATGTTTGAAGCCAGTGAGATAATGGCATCCTCAATAATTACAGTATGTTTTGTGGTTGAAGGATGTTCTACAAAATACATATTGATGATGTAGAAAGATTCAAAGAAAAATTTAAAGTTTCACAATTTTTTAAGTTAACGTACCTTTAGAGCACATGAATTACTCATCGTTAATGAATATTTTAAATATTCGAACTTTGGAAAACAGACGGAAAATAAGCGACCCAACCTTTTATTTAAAATTACTTAACTATAAATTCATTTTTTCCGAACTCTTGTATTTAATCAGCCTATACATATCTAAACGAAATACTAGATAAACATAAACATTTTACATATGTATGTCCCGTTCCAACTACAGCTTGCATTCCCCAATCGTGCTTACACGGTCTTAGTAACAAATAATTAAATGATATGGATGTGTTCTTAGTAATCTGAACTTGGCAATTAAAAAAAAATGACTATTTCTACATGGTTGATAAATTATTGTTAACTACAAGTTTTATAAAGGTTTTTGTATTGATGTTGACTTTAATTTTATGGATTTTGTTAGATATTGTGTCATTTATATTTTCGATTTCTCTATTTTTATTTTATTATTTGTATTTCAAGTGAAATTTTGTAGTGTAATTAACTTTTGTGTATGTTTTTTTTAAATGTTTTGTTTTTATTTTAAAATCGTGATTTTTAAAAGATGTTCTTATATGTAAAGCCCTCTGGACGTTTAATAAGTAAAAAATTTTTTAAAAAAAGTGGGGAAGGGAAGTAAACACGGTTAAAGTCATTTCAAGCAAAGTTCTGATTCTGAAAGGCGGTAATTTACCAGGGCGATACTGAGAGTATCTACGTCTCCGGATGTTGTGACGTTGGTTTGCAAGTATAACTCGCCTAACGCCTTTTAGCTGATGTTGGAAGCATTGATAAAGTCGCTGTTCAAATAATGTAACCGATCATACCATTTTTTGTAAAACCTGTTTCACCAATGATACTAACTCAAATTTTAACGCACTGCAAAAAAATGACAGCGGACTTACTATTTTTTTGTTAACATAATGGTTGTCGAGGGTCAGATATGAACATAATTCTAAACATTTATAATATAATGCGTTTTTTTTAAATTCATTATGGAGGCGTGACGATGTAAAAGGAGAATTCTCTCGAGCTCGATTACGAAGTTGTTTGTGGGTAAATCAAAATATACTTAAAAGCTTTGAATCGTGTGTACTCAAACAAACCGTTATTGTTCAATAATTTTCGACTTATTTCCAGGATTCGTTATCTCAATTCTGCAAAAAATACTGTTTGGAATGTGTATTTTAGTATCTACGAATACCTATGTTAAGATAGTAGTTAGAAATTTATGTGAATACTGCATAAGAGTTCCTACTGCCCCAACCATCGGGAGCCAGCGAAAGTATGGCATCTCCAAATGGGATATGTTATTTATTTATTTTGCTAAAACAGTTACAAACATCAAACAATGTAAAAGCAATAAAAATTACAAAAATATAGTTAGTATAAATATGTAACATGTAGGTAAAAAAAAACAGTTTTAATAGGGTTATATGTAGGAACATAATATTGTAACATAATACACAGTTCGTGCTTAAAATTATTTTAGGTCATGTGGAAAATATCCACATTTCCCGCGAGGCAGTAAATTAACCTAGAAAGTCTTCTCAGAGGCATCACCATTGGTAAGTTAGTTCTGCGCCTGGGAAGAAACAGCAGCCTGTGTTGGCGGCCTCGCGTGAAATTATCAGGGGCATAAAATCCTATTTCAGCCAGGATGTCAGGTATTGATAATAGGCTAAGAGCCGTAAGCAGTAATGTTATACCTCTCCTAGAACTTACGCTGCAAATACCCAGCATTCCCGAGAGAAAAGCTGTAGGAAACAGCCATGGGTAAAAACCGAATTCTCTCATGTAGAGGAATCGTAAAAAATTCTTTTGGATTTTCTCGACCATGGTTTCCTCTGGCCCCCATACCTTACGAGGTTGAAGGTAGTGTAGAGGGGAAGGGGATGAGGAATAGAATGGTGGGGAAATATCTGGCTATTCAGATCTAGTCTCCAATCACGGCTTTTGCCATTTTGGCCACAAACAAAAAAAAAACGATTTTTGCATCAAAAATATTATTCACGAGTACATAGTTTCACACCGGCGCGTGAGATGAAATTCATTAAACTTACTAAAACATATTGCTTACATAATTCCAATTGACAATTATCACCCTCCATTAGCGATTGAATACCACAGTTCAATAACGAAAAAGATTCCACCTGCATCTGCAAAATTGAACTTTTTCGAAGCAGATTTTAATCAAATCAATAATCTATTATCCTCTGCTGACTGGAACTTTTTGGATGTGTGAGTAAATATTAATGAAATGGTAGATAAATTTTACTTAATTCTAAATATTGCTAATGATTTATTTGTACCTATTTCTAAAATTACTGTTCAAAAATACCCAAAATGGTTTAGTAAAGATCTCATCAATTCAATCAAATACAAAAAATTGCTCATAGAGCTTACAAATCAACACGGGGTCCTAAAGATTACGCAAAATTTAATGAATTAAGATCAAATACTAAAATAATTTCAAAATTATGTTACAAGAAGTGCATTGAAAACTGTGAAGAATTGGCTGTTGCCAATCCCCAGAATATTTATAAATTTTCAAACATGCTTAATAACGACGACTCTCGTATTCCCTCTAACATGTATCTAGATAAGAAAATGGCCGATAATCCTCAAGAAGTCGTTAATCTTTTTGCAGAATTCTTCAGCAAAGTCTATGATACTAAAAACGACTCTCTCTGAAAACGATGCTTCAATAACTAATAATGACAATAAGATCGATTTTAATCAGTGTATATTTGAAGAAAGTGATATTAGAACTAAATTGAAATCCCTAAATCTTAACAAATCAGCTGGTCCCGATAACATACCTCCAATCTTTTTTATTTAAATGTTTGTCAGTCTTGACTTATCCTCTTACTAAACTTTTTAACTTGTCTCTAAAAATTGGCACCTTTCCGAAGAAATGGAAAACGAGCTTTCTGTCTCCAATCTTCAAAAAAGGAAATAAATCTGATATTTCCAACTAGTATTCAGTCATCAATTCCGAAACTATTTGAATCTGCTCTGCTTACCAAACTCTCGCCTGAAATTAATAAAGTAATTTCACATCTACAACACGGTTTTATGACAAAAAGATCGACTCTTACAAACTTAATGATTTACGAGGAAAATTTATTCAAAACTATGCACAAGCGCTCCAAACAGACGTAGTGTACACAGATTTTACTAAGGCATTCGACAAAGTGTCACATAAAATTCTCATACATAAATTAAGTACTCTTGGAATAACCGGGAATATTTTGAAATGGTTTGAATGTTATCTACATAAAAGAAAAATATCGGTTAAACTCAATTCACACTTTTCATATCAGTTTGAAATCTTCAGCGCCGTTCCACAGGGGTCACATTTGGGACCAGTATTGTTTTCCTTGTTTATCAACGACATAACTATTTTTTTTTGATGGAGTTATGATACTCCTATTCGCTGATGATCTTAAAATTTACAAAACTATTACCAATCTCAATGACTGTTACGTATTGCAAATGAATCTTGATAGGCTACAAGAGTGGTGCATTCGTAATGAACTGTTTCTCAATATTGAAAAATGTCTAACTATAACTTTTGTTCGAATTAAAAATCCCCTCACGTATCAATATAGCATTAACAACATTCACCTAAAAAGGGTTGAGCAAATAAAAGACCTTGGTATAATTTTTGACAGCAAACTAACTTTTATTCCCCACATTAATGAAATAACTAATAAGGCCATGAAATGTTTGGGATTTATTTTGAGAACAGTCAAAGATTTAAAATTAATTAACTCCTTTAAATTACTGTTCACTGGATTGGTGAGAAGCAATTTGGAGTATAATTCGACAATCTGGGCTCCATTTTATAAGATTCACCAACAAAAAATTGAGAGAGTGTAGCATAAATTTCTTCGATTTATTAATTACAAGTTAGGTATTCCTATCGAAAAACATAATTATACGTTTTTAATGAAGCTACTTAACCTAAGCGATTTATCATCTAGGCGCACAGTGAACGATCTAGTATGTCTCTTCAAAATAGCAAATGGCAGATTGGACGCCCTGGATTTAACGAGCCTTGTTACCCTGCATGTACCCACCCGAAACACGAGACATACCGCTCTGTATAACAATCCAGCGTCTTCAAATAATTATTTCGTGAACTCTCCTATTCAAAGATTGCACAGACTTGGTAATGAGTTCAGTTCAATTGATGTTTACCGTTACAAGATTGTGTCCAAGCTAAAAATCAGTTTATTTGAATGTTTTTATTAAATTTATTAATTTTTTTTGTTTTTCATATACATCGTTTTTTATTGCAATTTTTATTATGTTATGTTTCTGCAAAATACCCAATCAGGTATAATAAAGGCATGCTGTTTTGTAAAAACGTATATTATAAACTGTTAATATTTTACAACCTCATAGTAATTATAATTCTGCTGCCTTTATTACCCACCTATTGCGCTGAAACCAGCTACTTAAATAGTATCTACCTTCTCACTTCTTTTATACTTATGTTATTATATTATGCACTAAACTACTTCTTATACTCTTTTGTACAACCTGCTGTAATAATGAATGTAACCACAGGATAAACTATTATGCATTGTGATAATTACGCTGTAACTACATACTGTTATATTGTATCTACTTACTTCTTTTACACCTATTTATTATTTTATGTGTACATTATTGTATTTATTCCCTTGTAAAACTATGTGACAAATGTATCAACATGTAAAAGCCTTCTAGGCGTGAATAAATAAATAAAAAAATTTTTAAATTTGTTATTACTCCTATGATGAAATTGAACAAACCATAAATATTTCTTCATTAGGAAAGCGTAGGAAAGACATTTGATCTCATTTGTATTATAAAAACAATTCATCTTGTAATTGACTCATCTTCTTTGTTTCAACTCATCCAGTTGAAAATTCCTTGCCGTGGACTCGGAAACAATGAATTTATTTTCCTCAATCAACATCAATTATAGATACCATTCACCGCTGCAGAGAATGTCGACACTTGTTAACTCAAGCAAGGCCCTTAAATTTTTGGTACCAGTCTATATGATTTTTGTCAGACTTTACGAAAAAGAACTTCGAAGATTATATTTAGTATGTTTAAAATCATGAACTTTACAAAAATCCTTTTTAGACTTTGACCTGAATGTTCTCTCAAATACATATTTTTGCCATGAATTTCTTTGATTAAAAAACCTTTGTAACTTTTTTAGACTTGCTTATTTTAGACCAAACCGGTTTCACCCTATCACGGGAAATTGTACCAGTCTGACGATGACCGTGATAAGGTGAAACCGGCCCAGTCGAAAATAAATAAGTGGTAAGAAATTACAAAGATTTTAATAAAAAAATTCATATTAATTAATATCAAATTTCATGAATTAACAGTTCCAAAATTAAAAATAATTAATTTTTTGCTTTTTACTTTTATTTAAAAAATAAAATAAAATATAGCAACGTTTCCATTCTGAATGGTGGTGTTTCACTAAGGCGATAATGAGATTATCTTCCACTATGGTGAAAGAAATATAGTGGGGCTTTCTTCACATTTCCATATTTTCACCACTCTCTTTCCACCTGCCTCCCAACACATCTCTTTTTGTGGCTGCTAACGTTAGATTTGTTCAGGCTAGTTGGGACTCTTAGACGGATTAACGGATTTAAAGTCATGCTTCCCTGGTAACGAATTTTTCTAAAATACTATCTATTAAAAATACTTATGTTGAAAATACGGGGACAGATGGACTAAAAAAAAATAACCGCAAAGTAGAGCAAATTTGACAAATTTCTCACAAATTAAAGAAACATTAAAAAAAAACCAATCACCCTAAAACCAACTCGAGTGATAATAGTGAGAAAATTATTATTACATTGCACGTAACAATAATTGTCATCACATTCGCAAAAGAAAGATATAATTGAAGGTACATATGGAGCACGTAACCGAAATGACCGTGAAACACGCCAAATAACGGTTGTAGCTTACCCCCACCGCGAAAGCTTTTAGTATCGGATAGAACTATAAAACCTCCGCGCGGAATCCAATCCAATCACAAGCAGTTTTCCTCTCAGAAAAGGCTCACACAAGACTATCAACATGAACGCTATTGTGAGTTTAGAAATAAAAGATTTATTTGGATATGAAAATAAGAAATTCATTTACATTATGCATTTTTCTTTTATATCATAAAACTAATTGAATTTTCTACAATTTCAGATCTTCACTTTCCTGTGCGTGGGAGCCGTGGTCTCCGCTCATTACATCAGCAATGATGAGGGACAATGGAAGGGAGAGGGTCTGGCCGAGAGCCAGGACAATGGACAATACGACCATGGATATGGTGCCTACAACGGTGCCTCCAACTTCGCTGGAGTCTACTCCGGAGCTTACGCTCATGGAGCCGCTCCCATCGGTCATGATGGACGTGTCGTAGATACCCCCGAGGTTGCCCACGCCAAGGCCGCCCACAACGCCGCTGTTGCCGCCGCTTCCAACGGTGCCGCCCATGGAGCTTACAACGGTGCCTACAACGGTGCCTACTCCGCCCCCGCCTACAACGGTGAAGATGGACAGTGGAAGGGAGAAGGTCTGGCCGAAAGCCAGGACAACGGTCACTACAACAACGGATACAACGGTGCCTCCTCCTACGCTGGAGCTTACTCCGGAGCTTACGCTCATGGAGCCGCCCCCATCGGTCATGACGGACGTGTCGTAGACACCCCCGAAGTTGCCCACGCTAAGGCCGCCCACAACGCCGCTGTTGCCGCCGCTTCCAGCGGTGCGGCCCATGGAGCTTACAACGGTGCCTACAACGGTGCTTACGCCGCCCCCGCCCTCCACGGAGCTTATGCCGCCCCTGCCGTCCATGGATCTTACGCTCATGGAGCTGCTCCCCTGGGACATGATGGACGTGTAGTAGACACCCCTGAGGTAGCTCACGCCAAGGCCGCCCACCAAGCCGCCGTTGCCGCCGCCCACAGTGCCGCCCACTACTAACAATCTTTACGTTCAAGTGAATGATTGGAAAAGTTTACACAATAATACCGTGTACCTATAGTCTAACGTTTCGTGTGATAGTAATTGTATATAATTTTTCTTAATTTTTCCTCCATATATCATAATTAGATCTCTGAAAAATAAATATGGTACATAAATTTATTTCATTACTCTTATTAATTTCATATTGTGGTTTTCCCCGATCCTCTTACTTCCATGATTTCATGTCATAATCATAAACGCCTTGCATAATACAATAATTCTACCAGCAAATATGGAAGTTCCACAATTGGAATAATATACGTGTACATATTATGCGGTTTTTCCCTTACTTCTTATTAGATTTCAACAAACAACCAAAAACTGAAAAATTCGGAATCTTAAATTTTCTTTTCTTACGAATAATCTAACATTTCTCTACTCTCCACACATTTACCCGATACCGGTGGACTTTGTAAGGTTGCCCGAAACCATAGCACCAAGGGGGTGGAAGAATTTTTTTTTTATTATAAGTATTTTGTCCTCGATATCTTTTTTTACATTTTGCATTTTAGTCTCTTATTATTAATTTTAAAGAAAATTATTTTTACAATATTGTGTTAAAGTGAAACGGTGAAGAAAATAAGACGTTAATTAAGAGAAATAATCTGCTAACACTGCTAATAATATTTTTAATTTATTTATTAGAACTCAAACACCCATCATGAAAATTATACTTAAAGTCCCTCTAAGAACTAGTACTCATGAAATCTTTAAGAAACTTAACATTATGTCAATAAAACAATTATACTCTAAAACAATACTACTTTACATTCATAAGTACAAAAAACTAGAAATAACAACAATCACACATATTAGAATTACTAGATCTCAGAGTCAAAAACACATACAACAACGAACCACAAACAAAACGTTTAGACAAAAAACTTCTTAAACTATGGTACTAAACTCTTCAACAAAATCCCACTGTCGTTTAAAAATCACAACAAAAATAATAATTTAAAAAATCAAATACAACACTGAATACGTTACACAGGTAGATCTAAAATAGAAAATATATTAACACCAAATACAGACACCAAATACCGACACCACTCAACTGCACTTAAAACATCTAACCTAAAAATTATTTTTATTTTTTTCATCAATTTAATATAATGTAATTTAATATTTTGTAAATGAAATCCTCAGCACCGAAAATCCTAGTGAGGATATCATTATTTATTATTTTGTCATAAAAAAAATAAGATAATAAAACATTATTATTATTATAATTATTTCCGTTTCAAGTAGGCCTGAGTCATACCCGTTATTTTGTGATGTTACCCAATCCTGATATATTAGTTTGACGGTATTACGTTCACTGTTCCCAGATTGTATCGTAATATGATCCAGACACTGACATTAGATAGCGAGTGGTACGAGGTAGACGGCAGTTTAACAATTCGGTATTTCTGATTGGTGGGAATTTAATAGCTGTTGCTCCTGTTTTAGATTTGTTTTTTCTTTCAGAAAAATTTCTTTACGAAAAATAACAATAATCTTTCTTTTATCAAAGAAATCTCAAGAAAATACAAAAATAAAGCAGGCGCAACAGCTATGAGACAGTATCGATATATCCGACAACTGGCGGTATTTATAATACCTCTACCTGTTACGAATATATTCGGTTCAGGCTTAGTTTCAACACATACATTCTTATATCATAGAACCGTCATACAAAAGCGTTTATATTTGATGCGTGTGGGTGGGCGCATGTAGATGTCAATCGTAATATTAATTATCATGATGGTTGCGATGGAAAATTGTTTTTTAAGCTATGAAGGACCTGCAATTATTGTATCAGGAAAGAAGAAGTTAAGGGCAAGAAAGGGACTCACCAATTCACTTACTGCCTTAATTCACTTACCTTACCTTAATTCACTTAATTCACTTACCTGCCCTGGTATTGCAGAGATGTGCTGCAGAAATCGCTCAAGTTTTAACAAAGCTCTTTAAAATGTCCCTGAAATGTGGCTCTGTGCCCTCTGGTTGGAAAAAAGCGGTCATTCATCCTATACCTAAAAAAGGTGACCGCTCCAACCCGGCCAACTACCGACCCATAGCGATCACATCAGTTCTGTCCAAGGTGATGGAACATGTGATCAACGACAAACTGCTTACATACCTCGAGAAGAACAAAATCATTAATGACCGCCAGTACGGATTCCGGCGGAACCGCTCGTGCGGTGATCTTCTCGCGTATGTGACGCATGTTTGGGGACGGTGCCTGGAACGTTATGGTGAGATTCAAACGGTCTCACTGGACATTTCTAAGGCCTTTGACCGGGCTTGGCACCGAGGACTTGTCAACAAACTGCCTTCTTACGGACTTCCCGTTTCCTTGTGTACGTGGATTGCCGACTTTTTGAGGGAGAGATCGATTCAGACGATTGCTGATGGTTTCATCTCTTCCTCGCATTCAATAAATGCTGGCGTCCCATAAGGATCGGTTCTATCTCCGACATTGTTTTTGTTGCACATCAATGACCTCTTGACATGTGCACCAATCCATTGTTACGCGGATGACAGTACAGTCCATGATTGCTTTTTGTTTGACAAGCCCCAAAGGGCACACAAACTCCAACGGCTCGGAGGGCTTTGAAGCAGAGAATGGACGGTTACCTTCGAGAGGGTCTCCTCTTGGGGTAAGAATAACCTCGTCGAATTTAATGTTTCAAAGACCCAATCATCTCTGATTACGTCTAAAGGGGATCGACATAACAATCTAGTCTCCTTTAATGGAATCAATCTTCCCAACAAGCCCTCCATTGATATGCTTGGTGTAACCTTAAGTGACCAGCTCAGGTATGGGGGCTCCATCGAAGCCAGAGTAAAGTTAGCCTCTCAGAGCTGGGCGTATTGTACAGAGCCCACAGATACTTTAATAGTACACAACTGCTGACCCTGTACAAATCGCAAGTTCGCCCCATTGTAGAATTTGGCAGCCACCTCTGGTCAGGAGTCCCAAAATATCTGAAAAAAAACCTTGACTCTGTGCAGAAACGGGCGGTCCGTTTGATAGATTCGCCTATCTTAACAAATGAGTTGCAATCTTTGGAGCACAGACGTCGGGTGGGAATGCTGTCCTTGTTCTACCGGTATTTTAATGGAAGATGCTCCGAGGAACTAGCGTCATTGATTCCCTCGGCACCGGTGCATAGTCGGAAACACGCCAAACGCGCGCCCAACATTTGCACACGATTGACATTTGTCACATGAGAACGGGTCGCTTCTACGACTCGTTCTTGTGTTCAACAACTCGGCTGTGGAATGATCTGCCGGCCTCTGTGTTTCCTCCATCCTATAACATGGGTCTCTTCAAGACCCAAGTTCACTCCTTCCTATCCTCTAAAAGATCCTCCACACAGCATCCCCAAAGATGATATAGGCCTTGAGGGAAATTATTTCCTCCTTGGTCTCCTGTGTGGAGTTACTGTAAAAAAAAAAAAACTGCACATGTAGTATTCACTTGTATTTCAGTGGATAAGTGGTACATAATCCCAAGTAATTATTTGGAATCCCAGTAGGTGACCGATAATTATTAATTGGCTTGAACAACATTGTTACTATTTTTCTTGTTATGTACCTCCCTGATCACTGTATTTTTATTTTTTTTGTTCAAACCGCAAGATATACTTCAAATAGCAATAATGTTTCAACAATAAAATCTTACATTACACTATAATCATAGATAAGTGTTTATATTGTTACGATATTTTAAAAAGATTAAATGGAGTTCAACGAATTAAACACAAAAATAATTAATTAATTGTTACGACATATTCTCAAATTACTGCTTTCTTTTTTTAAATATTCATTACATGGTTACAACCAATAACATTGTACAAATATTACTTTTTTTTCAAATAGTTTAAATGGGGTGAGGAAAGGAAAGGAGGTGGGGGATCGATCTCATTAAAATATATATCTATGATGGTCTCCATGGTCGAGGGGTAAGGCTCTAAGAATCCGAAGGTTGCGGGTTCAAATCCCGGCGTGCGTAAGTAAATTTTATTTAACTAATTCGTGCTGTTTCGCAACTAATTAATTAAAAATAATATATATTATATTTGCCCACATTCCAGAGTGGAAGATACTCTCAGTATCGCCCTGGTAAACGACCACCATTCAGAATTGAAACGTTGATTGAAGTGGCTTTTAGCCGTGTTTGGTGACCAGATTTGAATACCTTCAGCCTCACAAAATTCCCCAATTGGGGATGCCATAGTCTCACTGGCTCCAGACGGTTGGGAACAGTGACTCTTGTGCAGTATTCATATAAAAAAATGATATCATATTAATAAAATAAGAAGAAAAAATGTTTATATAAATAAAGAATGTTAATAGAATGGTAGATGGGCCGGTATGACTTTAAAGAGTGCGGTGCAAAGTTAGAAATGTCAAATTATGAGTAGTCTCCGTTAAACGTATGTGATGCCTGGTAGATGAAGGAGTTTTAAATAAAACAAGATTTGCATCGAGGGAAGCTAAGAATTTGGAGACGTAATAATAATAATAATGATAATGTTTTATTATCTTTTTTCATAACCATTTAAAAAAATAATGATATGTAATTCTGTGTAATGTTTATGCAATGAAATTATAAACATATTTATGAACATATCGTCAACTTTTTTCGGTTCCTACGAGTATTTTCTTCTGGACTGTATCTATAAATATATACTAATTCAATGACAGAATTATAAAAAGAGAGGCTTATGAGCTAAATAGCATTACGCAAATTATTAAAAATTAGAATAAATGATTTCGGGAGATAACTATGTACTTGCTTTCATATTAATATACGTACACGCAATTATAATTAATTAAATGGCAATTTGAATTCACGGCTGATAAACGCAAAAGTCATCAATAATCGATCCAATCATTTTTCGGTGTACTGACCGTCGAATAAACTGCCTTAAATCTAATTAAATGAACAAAAAAGTGCTAGGCTACGAAATATTAGTTCTAAGACTATCTAATATTTCAAGTGCACACACGTTGATTGTAACAAGTGGAGACGTGTAAAAAATGTACTGACAGTCTCATTGAATGTCCCGTATCGATGTATGCTACGCCGACCCCCACCCAAGGATACGGACAAGGAAGAAAGCTTTCGCTTAGTATAAAACCTCGGCGCGGACTCCAATCCAATCACAAGCAGTTTTCCTCTCAGAAAAGGCTCACACAAGACTATCAACATGAACGCTATTGTAAGTTTAGATCCGAAGGATTTATTTCGATACGAAAATAAGAAATACGTCATCTTTATAATGCATTTTTCATTTATATCATCAAACTAATCGCATTTCCTACAATTTCAGATCTTCACTTTCCTGTGCGTGGGAGCCGTGGTCTCCGCTCACTACATCAGCAATGATGAGGGACAATGGAAGGGAGAGGGTCTGGCCGAAAGCCAGGACAATGGACAGTACGACCATGGATATGGTGCTTACAACGGTGTCTCCAACTACGCTGGAGCCTATTCCGGAGCTTACGCTCATGGAGCCGCCCCCATCGGTCATGACGGACGTGTCGTAGACACCCCTGAAGTTGCCCACGCTAAGGCCGCTCACAACGCCGCTGTTGCCGCCGCTTCCAACGGTGCCGCCCATGGAGCTTACAACGGTGCCTACTCCGCCCCCGCCTACAACGGTGAAGATGGACAGTGGAAGGGAGAAGGTCTGGCCGAAAGCCAGGACAACGGTCACTACAACAACGGATACAACGGTGCCTCCGCCTACGCTGGAGCTTACTCCGGAGCTTACGCTCATGGAGCCGCCCCCATCGGTCATGACGGACGTGTCGTAGATACCCCTGAAGTTGCCCAGGCCAAGGCCGCCCACAACGCCGCCGTTGCCGCCGCTTCCAGCGGTGCCACCCATGGAGTTTACAACGGTGCCTACAACGGTGCTTACGCCGCCCCCGCCCTCCACGGAGCTTATGCCGCCCCTGCCATCCACGGATCTTACGCTCATGGAGCCGCTCCCCTGGGACATGATGGACGTGTAGTAGACACCCCCGAGGTAGCTCACGCCAAGGCTGCCCACCAAGCCGCCGTTGCCGCCGCCCACAGTGCCGCCCACTACTAACAATCTTCATGTTCAAATGGATGATTGGAAAAGTTTACACAATAATACCGTGTACCTAAAGTCTAACGTTTCATGTGATAGTAATTGTATATAATTTTTGTTTATTTTGTATCCATATATCATAATTAGTTCTTTGATAAATAAATATGGTACACAAATTAATTTCATTCGTTTAATTAACTTTATATTGTCGTATTCCTTGATCCTCTTACTTTCATGATTTCATTTCATCATTATGTAAGAATCATTCATTTTTCTTTAATGTTTCGTCAACACCTCACTTGGAGAACCTGTTCTGAGGTGTTCACCTGTTTTCGAAGTACTGTGTTGGGAAGTGATTATATTATTATGTTAAAGAAAATTACAAAATATTATTAGAAAGACGAAAAAGAGGAAATAACAATAACATGTTGTGTAAGTTTTTTCGGATTCTATTTGATTTGGTAAAATTAAGTTTTGATAAAATTCTATACCTTTTGTTTTTTATCCGGCCGGAAGTATTTGTTTGCAGTTTAGTTGAAATAGAATCTCTGTTTATGAATATGAAAGATGGTTTGCAATCGATGTAAAAATATGTTGAATAAATAATGTTAAAAATATTTTTTTAAATGTGAGATAAATAATATGATTAAAATAATAGCAGAACTGGTGCAACCTCCCAGATGAAAGAATGTTTCGCAAGAATTTTTTCCTTGTATATTAATTAATTCATTCTATATTTTACTAGTTCGTAGCATCCTAAAACACGGATTAATTGTTTGGTCTCCACATTACAAGACAAATAAATAGAATTGAATCCGTTTAGAAAAAATTCTTACGTATCTTCTAATATCGATCGGGAGCTCACCGTCCACTAAGTGGCGATCAGCAAAACTTACCTATTTCGAATTAGAGAGCTTGCACAATAGAAAAATATTAATTGAATTGACCATGTTTTTCAAAATTATTAACAATCTAGTTGATAGTAACTTAGTGCGTAAGATCACGTTATATGTTAGACCCAGATGTACAAGAAATTTTTATTCTGGACAGACATTTTTTATTGTTTTATTAAATATTATGTAATTTTTACATTTTATGGTAAGTAATAAATATTAAAAAAATTAAATATATTATAAAATTTTTATTCATAGTCCTCCTCACTAGGAGATCTTGTGCTGAGGTGAACTAGGTTTTGAATAAAGGGGTTTCGGGGACTTCTACATTTCAACTTCAAGGATTGGTTAGTATATTTTCAGTAATTTCTATGAAAGTTACAAAGGTTTTTCAATAAAAAAAAAAATCATTTTAATATGGAATTCCACCTTAAATTGACAGTTTCAAAATTAGAAATAATTCTATGACGTTGTTTAAGAATAATAGTCTGTTCTTTTTCTGTTATTTCCTTAAACCATGTTTTACTGAAATTAATGCAATTATTGATTGAATTACTTTGTTTTATACTAAGTGGGAGTTTGTTGTAAAATTTTACACGTAAAAATTCAGAGATTCTTTGTCCAACAGTAATACACTTAGGTACATTTAGCTTGTCTAGTTGCTTTGCTCTGGTATTATGATTATGAGGAGTAATAGCCATTTTGTATTTGAGATAATGAACTAGATAATTTTTGGCACCGATTTTTTGTACACTTGGAATGTCGAATAATACGAGATATTATAATTTTATACTACAGACGTCAAGATTGAACAATTCAATAAGTAAACATCACAACATCGACATTTTCTCAAATTCCATGAATTCATTTAACATCCTATTGTAAAAATCCAAAGCTGATTTTTTTTTCATGTCTTTATAAATTAAATTAAATTTACACTAAGTAAAATGTTTTTGACTTTTTTGTTACATTATTTTGCTAATAATAAAAATAACGAGAATTACTTTGTGTACAACCGTGTTTAATATATAAATATCAACATGTTTCGGAAGAAACGCTTCCCTCATATGAAATGAGTATTATTACAATTGAATGTCATCATTTGAGGGAAACTTAGCTTCCGAAAAATTTTGACATTTATGCATTGTGTAGCGCTGAGTACAAAGTAATTCTTTTTATTTTTATTATTAATGACACCGCAAAGTAATTATACAATTATTAACGAAAAAACATTATTTTTCCTTCAACATTTTAAACATCTTCGTTTGTTTGGCCATCGTGCAAACAAACACTATCGTTATTGCACTATTGTGTTTTTAACGCACTGAGTTTCAGTGAGATAGGTAAATAAACATTCTTACTTGCAACTTAATAATTCATAAACTTTATATCGTAAACCAAACGTGTTGTAAACATATTTATTAGAGGTATGTATATATATGATATATTATATATGATGTTTTTATAATACATGTATTTTGTTTCTGTTCATTAATGACTCATTAAACATTAAATTCAGATTGTATTAACAAATAAGTTGTTTAAATTTTGAAATTATTTAGACAAAAACGGATTAATAAATTGAAATAAGACGAATCTAGTTTCCGTATGTTGCCAAGCAAAATCTTGTTTTATTTTATGAAACAAGAGTTTTAAATCAAGCATTTTCGAGTAGGATTTGCCAGATTATTGAAAAATTGAACTGCGGTATATAAATAAATTAAAGAAATCCGTAAATATTTCTATTTTTGAAACTGTTTATACATGGTGGAATTCCATTATAGTATATTATAATAAAACAAATTTAAAACTTTTTTCCACTTTAATTTTTATTTGACCGTAACCGGGTTACAGCTCGTTAGAGCCATCTTCAGACTGGTACAAATTATTCTAAATCTATGGTTTTTATACACAACATATGGGGGAGGGGAAGAGGGGTGGACTACAAGGGTTTAACTCTAACTAACTAACTAACTAACTAACCATCACGCCGTTTCCCCGCAGGGGTATGCACAGAGGACGGACCGCCAAACAACTCGATCTTGGCATGCACTTCTTGCTTTATTCACTTTCATACAACGTCTCATACATTCTCTTCTGTTATTCCGACTTCTGACATGGCCCGACTCAGTATTTGATTCCCTTGATCGTGCCATGGCTTCCTCGAACGTCCCCGGCTTCTTCTTCCATTCACATTCGCGTCACATATTCTCCTTATACTCCTCTCTTCGTTCATTCGCTCTACATGCCCAAACCATCTAAGCGTCCCTTTCTTAATCTTGCTCACTACACTTGCATCAGCCTTGCATCAGCCTTGCATTCTTTACGAATCCCAACATTTTTCACTCGATCATACATGGTTTTACCACACATTCGTCTCAGAGATCTCATTTCTACAGCATTCAGCCTACTTTCATCCTTCCTCTGCCAGTTCCATGCCTCACTGCCATACATCAAGGTTGGTATCAGCACTCCATTGTGGACTTTAACTCAATTTAACTCAATTATCTTAATTACATTTGTTATTAGGTCGTTTTAGTAATTCTAGTATTCTAATCACCGGGAAAAACCTTACAAGTAATATGACTTAGTACTGGTCTAATTTTATTGTCAAATCATTATTATGTTTATGGTATGTGGGAATTTTTAATTACTTTTAATTAATTTTTAATGTACCCCTTCAAAACTTTCCCCAATTGGTAATGCCATAGTCTTACTGGCTCCAGACGGTTGGGAGCAGTTGGGACTCTTGTGCGGTATTCGTATAAAAAAAAGCAACATATCGATTCCGAACGACGAATCGAAAAATTTTTTGAAATTACTTTAGTGCCGTTTGGCGACCAGATCTGAACTATCAGGCACTTCAATACTATTTTCTTCTAATCTCCTCCCTTTCTTCACTTCTCACTACCTTCAAGCTCACAAAATGGGCCAGGTACTATTTGTCTAAATGGGAAAGATCATTTAAAACCATGGCTGTTTCCAACAGAATTTATCGCGGGAATGCTGGGTATCTACAGCCCAAGTTCTAGGGGAGATATATACTCCTTATGGCTGATAAACTCTTGAACGGTGTATATTATGAAAAAGTTTTCTATGTCTCACATAATTTCACGTAAGTCCGCCGTCACGGGCTTCAGTTTCTTTTCACGTGCAGAACTAACTTTCCAAGTTTAAGCACGAACTGGCTATTTTATTTTAACTGTTTTAAATACCTTCTAGCAATTTATTTTTACTTCTCTATTTACCCATATCACATAATTATGTTAACTATATTTAAAAAAAATTACATCGCTTTTGGAATGTATCGGAATAGAATGTTTTTTGGAAAGTAAATAAACACACCAAATTTGTGGATCCCATAGTCTCACAGGCTATAGTAGTGACAAATTCTCTTATGCGGTATACACAAAAGGATTTATTTCTTTACCTAATCGTCACACAAGCGGTAAGTTCCCCGACTGCTGAGCCAGAGGTTACTGTGGTGAACAAAGGTTTGGCAAATAATTTAATTCATTTATTTATGTGTGCTGTTCTATGTAAAATTAAATAACTTAATATAAATAATATACCGACGCCATATTACTTTACTTCAGATATTCTCAGTATTTATCCTGTGAGACCATGATTAGTAATCGTAAAAATGGATTAAGTCATGTTTAGTGACCAGACCAGAAAATCAAAGTACATTACGTCCTTCAAGTTTTTCACCTCAACCTTCCTCAGAATCTACCAATGGATTCGGTGATTTCTGATTTGTAACAAGTTACTGGAATGAACTTGCATCTCATAAAGGACCCTCAGAAACTCTCCTAATGAAGCCTTTGCAGTTTCCGTAAGATGAATATTACACTAATATTTACTTCCATCCTTCCCTTGATCATTTCCTATAGGAAATTTTTGTTTGCGGAAATACACCCATTATAAGAAAACACAAACGAATCCCATATTTTATTCATCGTTAACGAAGTCCATTGAATTTATTTTCACATTTTAAAATTAAATTGAAGAAATTAGAACGCATTTGTAAAACCGTTTCAAAACGGATGTGTTTTTTTTTTTTTTTTATATGAATACCTCACAAGAGTCCCAACTGCTCCCAACCGTCTGGAGCCAGTGAGACTATGGCATTCCTAATTGGGGAATGTTGTGAGGCTGAAGGTATTGGGGAGGGGAAGGAGAAGGGGAAGAGGAAGGTTGGGAATACCTGGCTATTCAGATCTGGTCACCAAACACAGCTAAAAGCCATTTCAAGCAACGTTTCAATTCTGAATGGTGGTCTTTCACCAGGGCGATACTGAGAGTATCTTCCACTCTGGAACGTGTGCAATTATATTATATATTATTTTTAAATGAATTACTTGTGAAACAACACAAATTAATTAGATAAAAATTACTTGCGCACGCCGGGATTTCAACCCGCGACCTTCGGATTCGTAGTCGAGAGCCTTACCCCTCGACCATGGAGGCCGTGTGTGATTTCATATTAATAAAAGAACAAGAAAAAATAGTGTATATATATATATATGAAGAAATAAGTTAATAGCGTGGTGGACGAATGAGGTGGGTAGGTATCTGAAGTTATAAAGGCTCGCCGGTGTGACTTTATGGAGTGTGGTGTAGGATTATAGATTATGTGTCATTCGAGATAAATGAAAGAGTTTTGCTTAGAATTAGTGTTGCATCGAGGAAGGCTAAGAATTTGGTCCGATCTGGTTAGTCTATTAGAAACTCGTAGTTGGATCCTTTGTAGGACGACTCTTGGTGATTTATATGGGTACGGTAACTACGAAAATCTAGGTATCGTATTTGAAAGCGATTTGGAACACGTTCCAAGTTGTGCATATATGTTCGTATTCTGGGTTCCATACTTGTAACGCATATTACAGTGAGATGCGGACAAAGGCAAAGTAAAAGATTTCACTGTTTAGGTTAGTGAATTTTTTACATGATCTTAGAATGAATCCTAAAATTTTTGAGGCTTTTGAAGTTGTTGTGTCGATATGAAAATCGAAAAGAAGCTTAGAGTCCAATGTCACTACCAAATCTTTGGCTTCTATCTTGTGAGTATGTATATATAAATGAAGAGTTTTTGTACTTTTAGATGATTAGGTATCTGGAGTCATAAAGTTCTATAATAAAATATAATATCTATTCAACGACCATTACAAACATATATATGTCCGTATGGTCAAATTGCTTCGGTTCGCACCAGAAACTTCTTCAGGACTGTACCTACAAATGAGCACTAATTCAATTAAATAATTATGTAAAGAGAGGTCCATGACCTGGACATTATTAACCCAAATCTTAAAATATGAGAACAAACGGTTGCGGTAAATAATTATGTACCTGTTTTCATAATAATAAAATCTTCACGTAAGTATTTTTCACAAATATTTAATTAGTTAGCATTTATCGTTCATAGCTGATAAATGCAAAAGTAGTCAATAATCAATCAAATCATTTTTCGGTGTATTGACCCTCGAAACATTGTTATAAACTGCTTTCAATCTCCTTTTAAACTAACAAATAAGTGTTAGTCTGTGAAACATCTGTTCTAAGCCTATCTAATATTTCAAGTGCACATTCATTATAACAAGTTAAGACATTACAGAAAAAATGTACTGACTATTTCATTCAACGTCCTGTATCGATGTATGTGACGCCGATTCCCACCCAAGGATAAGGACAAGGAAGAAAGCTTTCGCTTAGTATAAAACCTCTGCGCGGATTCCAATCCAATCACAAGCAGTTTTCCTCTCAGAAAAGGCTCACACAAGACTATCAACATGAACGCTATTGTAAGTTTAGAAATAAAAGATTTATTTTAATACGAAAATAAGATATACGTCATCTTTTAAACGCGTTTGTCATTTATATCATAAAACTAATCGCATTTTCTACAATTACAGATCTTCACTTTCCTGTGCGTGGGAGCCGTGGTCTCCGCTCACTACATCAGCAATGATGAGGGACAATGGAAGGGAGAGGGTTTGGCCGAGAGCCAGGACAATGGACAGTACGACCATGGATATGGTGTCTACAACGGTGCCTCCAACTACGCTGGAGCCTACTCCGGAGCTTACGCTCATGGAGCCGCCCCCATCGGTTATGACGGACGTGTCGTAGACACCCCCGAAGTTACCCACGCCAAGGCCGCCCACAACGCCGCTGTTGCCGCCGCTTCCAGCGGTGCCGTCCATGGAGCTTACAACGGTGCCTACAACGGTGCTTATGCCGCCCCCGCCCACAATGGTGAAGATGGACAGTGGAAGGGAGAAGGTCTGGCCGAAAGCCAGGACAACGGTCACTACAACAACGGATACAACGGTGCCTCCGCATACGCTGGAGCTTACTCCGGAGCTTACGCTCATGGAGCCGCCCCCATCGGTCATGATGGACGTGTCGTAGACACCCCCGAAGTTGCCCACGCCAAGGCCGCCCACAATGCCGCTGTTGCCGCCGCTTCCAGCGGTGCCGTCCATGGAGCTTACAACGGTGCCTACAATGGTGCTTATGCCGCCCCAGCCGTCCATGGATCTTACGCTCATGGAGCCGCTCCTCTGGGACATGATGGACGTGTTGTAGACACCCCCGAGGTAGCTCACGCCAAGTCCGCCCACCAAGCCGCCGTTGCCGCCGCCCACAGTGCCGCCCACTACTAACAATCTTCAATTGGATAACTCTATAAGTTTACACAATAATACCGTGTTCCTAAAGTCTAACGTGTCATGTGATAGTAATTGTATATATTTTTTATTTATTTTGTATCCATATATCATAAATAGCTCTTCGATAAATAAATATGGTACACAAATTAATTTCATTCGTTTAATTAACGATATATTGCGGTATTCCTTGATCCTCTTGATTTCATTTCAGCGTCATGTAAGCTATACATAATATAAATATTCTACCAGTAATTTTGGTAGTTTCTCAAATCAGTAATATATCAGGCTGTTTCCTTTACTTCTTATTCGATCTCAACAAACGACCAATTACAGAAAAAAGCAGAATTATAAATTTCCCTTCCATACGAATAATCTAACATTTCTCTATATTCCACACAATTGCCCGAAACCGGTGGACTTTGCAAGGTTGCCCTATTCGCACCAAGGAGGTGGAAAAGCAACACGCCTTTTTACCCCAAAAGTTTGCCAGCAAAAATAAAATCCTTTTAACAATGAATATTTTTATCCTAGTTTTACCATCAATTATTTCTTTTATTTTTTTTTAACAATTGAATGACATATATTAAATACGATATTAACTATTTGCTGCGCCCTATTCGGGCTGCACCCATGAATTTCATCGTCGGCTCATAAAGCTGAGTGATACGTTACTCAATCTTTTCAATATTACTAAATAATATTATCTTTTTTTAGTACTCAATTTTAAAAACATATTTTTTCTTATAGCACCAACGAGTACCTATCAAACACATATACATAATTGTTTAGATTTTTTCTGTACTATTCTTTCACGTCTCTTTATACTTAATTATTATACTTTTTTTCTAGATATATTATATTATCATACTATTCAAAACTAGCTTTTTCCACTTCTGTTTTTGTATAATGGCACTTAATATGAATAAAACTTGTCAATTTCAACGTCCTAAACGCGATTTGTTCCTAGTTGGGCAGTCAAAGCTTTCTTAGATTTTATTGAATAATAATGTGTGTTTCAAATAAATAAACAACTAAAGTTGCATACATTATCTACGAACACATTCATATTATGGCGTAACTTATCCACGTATGTATATGCAAGATTGTCGGCTAGAATATTTTGGCTAATGGCTGCTTGTGATTTCTGCATTTTGCGCAGTTACAATGAACAAATACTGTTAGCAACGCCATCTCCGTCAGTTAGCCTCACTATTGACGCCAACTGACTGTGACGCGAAGATGGCGGTGCTAGCGGCGATGTTTTCTTATGCAGACATCACAAGCAGCCGCCAGCACAGTCAAAATATTCTAACCGATAATCTCGGCCGGTGCTGGCTCGTGCATGCGCGAATAGGTCACGGTTACATGCGCTGTTATATGTGTTAATATATAATGTACACAACTTATGTTGTCTTGCCTGTACTGTATTGTTCTCCTCTGTACGGTGCTTGTGGATTTGAATAGACATTTACGTTGATTGCCTATAATGTAGTGTCGAGTAAGAATGATGAGTAGGAACTGTAAATTATTAATACATTATACTTTTTCATGAACACCTCACTAGGAGAACCTGTACTGAGGTGTTCACGTGTTTTTGATGTAGTTATATTGTGAGGTGATTATATTATTATGTTAAAGAACATTAATAATATAAAATTTTACACAGGCGTGAATACATGTAAGTAATAATTATTTTCAATGTAAATTTTATTGAATTAAGTTTGATTTGGTGTTATTAAGTTGTAAACAAATTCTGTACCATTTTTTTTATCCACACTGAGTTATTACTTGGTAGTATAGTTAGGTTAGAATCTCTGTTTACGAATATAAAAGACGTTTGCCAGTTAGGGTTAAAATAATTTGTCAAAAGTGGTTTCCTTGATTTTCAGGAACAATGAATTTGATTAAAACGGAAGCAAGGAAATGAGCTTTGGTGCAGAACTGACAGATGCATCTTCCCAGGTGGAGGGAAGTTTCGAGAAAGCATCTTGGTTGCAAAAGAATATTTAAAAAAAAGAAAACTTTAAAAATTATTTTTTATCGGTACAACCGATTTAGTTAGTTTTATCGGTAATAAATAATTTTAAACAAGGTCTAAATTATAATTGGATGGAGTAAATAAAATCATATAAGTAAGTCGTCGCAATGTGACCCAGCCAATGTGAAACAAAAGCCGAAACAGCTGTCACAATAAAAAAAACTTTAATATCATTATTAAATTCCTATTTACAATACTTAAAAAAAAAACATAAATATATAAGTGAAACTAATAATATCAACGAAGAAATCAAAATAAGTTTAAAAAAAAGCAATAAAGAAGAATCATAAATAAATTTATATTTTACATAACAATTTGTTTAATTGGGTTGTGGAAGGAAGGGTGGGGGGGTTGATCTCGTTGAAATATATATTAAAAAATGCATATAAATGAATGGAAGTACTATATATTTATTTATTTATTGTTTCTTTACATTCTATCTTTTTGAACGTTAGAATTTTTAACCCCAATAGTACAAGCCTGTATTGAGGTTAATAATAACTATGGGATGAGTAGATTATCCGAAGTTATAAAGGCTGAAAGATCGCCGGTGTGACTTTATGGAGTGTGGTGCAGAGTTAAAAATGTCAAATTTGGAGTAGTGCGTGTTAAAGTGTGTGATGCCCGATAGGTGAAGAAGTTTTGCTTGGAATTAGTGTTGCATCGAGGAGGGCTAATAATTTGGGCATATAATAATAATATTTTCTCATTTTTTTTTAATAAAAATTTCAAAAAAAGGATATATAATAGACGTACATAGAAGACCGGTCAGTGACTGAGTTGGCTTCGCATTTGGTTCTTACCCAATGGTCGTGAGTTCAATTCCTCGGTTGGTTAAGTCCTCCATTGCGAAACAAGCAACATATTCCGCTGACTGTGATGGTAGTAGGAGATTTTCAAATATTGTCAGGTTATTCGTATCCAGAGAAAATTTGTCTTTCTTTTAAAAAGAAAGAAAAGAAAATATAAAATAATGTGGAATGTTTATTATACGCAATTTGAAAATGGCATTGAACGCCGAAACAGCTATCACAATTTAAAAAAAAAAACTCAAAATACTTGCAGGACTTAATAATAACATTATTAAATTTGATTTATATTAAATTAAAAAAATGTATAATATTTGTGCAATGATATTACGATGTACATGCAGTCAACTTGTTTCGGTTTATACGGGAATTTTCTTCTGTATCGTGTCTATAAATAGGCACAAATTAAATGAAAGAATTATATAAAGTGAGGTTTAAGACCTGGACATTAATGACATAAATTAAATAAAAAAATAAATAGAAGGGACGGTTACTGTAGATAACGATAGAGGTAATTGGTTTCATAGTAATTACATGTACGAGTACATACTAGTATTCAGAAATAATTAATTTTTCATTTCATTCGCAACCCGTGCGTTTATTGGCATAAAATTTAAACATTTACGTCTACTTTACCCGTCTCACTAGACGATGTCTGTTCTGAGACGGGTAACAATAAAAATAAATATGTAGATATATAAATGATAGAAAATACTTAAAAATTCACAAGGAAAAGTGTAAAACATATAAAGTAAATTTTAAATACAAAGTTTAAACAGTTAAATGCAAAACTACAAAATAAAAATTTTAAAACATAAAGAGGATCATTCAAAAGTGCATGATAAAAATGTTTTAATTAAAAAAAAAACACATAACAGTAATAAGAATAACAATATCAGACTAAGGAGAGTTTGCAAGTAATTTTTGATGCAATTCCTTTCACTGTGTTGAAATTTTTATATAACCATTTTCGGTTGTTTTTCGTTATATGGTGAAACGTTTCTATTATGAAGATGTTGAATATGAGAAAAGCGAGGTACGATTCGTGTTTCTTGGCAAAAGTGGATTTAATATTGGGTACTTGAAAATGATTGTGAGATTTAGCTCTTGTGTTTTGTGAGTGAGATATGTAGGAAGGTTATGATTTTATGCAGTTTTTATAGATAATTTTTTTAATAAACAACTTTATTATATCAAGAATGCTATTTGTAATTTATAGGTTTTCTGTAGGATGTCGATATGGTTTTTTAAACATGATTCTAATTATTGTTTTGCGAGATGTGTTTAGCGCCTAAATATACGTGTCTGCGGCTCCACCCCATGCTGATATTCCATAAGTTAAAATGCTTTGACAAAGGGCAAAGTAAACATTTTTTAATCGTTTTAGTGACATGATGTATCTTATTATTTTAAAAATGTAAGATAGTTTCCGGATTCTCTTTGCAAGTACGTTAATATGGAGTTCCCATTTTAGTTTGCAGTCCACTGTTAACCCTAGATACTTAATATTATCCGAATGTTCAATTTTTTCGCATGTGCAGTTTGAGGTTTTTTGAGGTTAGGTAATACGTGGGTGTAGGTGTAAATGTGGAAAGGTTTTTTGTTGTCCAACATTGGTTTTACTGAAAGATAAGTATTTAGTTTTGGAGGTATTTAAGGTAAGTAGATTCTTGTCGAGCCTTTTTTTATTATCTTCATACCAAATTCCGTATTTTTAAGGACCTTTTCCCAAGTGTGCGGTTTGAATAAAATTACTGTATCATCTGCGTAACTGATCACATTATTCAAGAGAGATAGGATTTTAATTTCAGTGAGTCCATTAATATAAGTGAGAAATAGAATTGGACCCAAAATGCTATCTTGCGGGTCTCCATACTTTATTTTTGCCGTGTCACTGGAAGATGTGTTTAATTCCACTATTTGTTTCCTATTTTTAAAGTAGCTAATAAACCATGTGAGCGCTGGTCCGTTGATACCAAAATTTTAAAGTTTTTCGTATAACAACTCGTGACAGATAATGTCAAAGGCCTAAGCTAAATCTAGAAATTACTTTAAATCCAACTAAATTTTTAACAACGAATTAAGTTAATTCTGATACAGCTTGTTCTGTGCCCATTTTTGTTCGAAAACCGAATTGGCGGCTTGAAAGTAGTTTATGCTTTTCGAGGTAGGATAGTAGTCTTTTTTCATTGGCTTTTCCAGGAGTTTTGATGGTGAGTTTAATAGTGAGATAGGTCGGTAGTTGGAAATTAGGGTTTTGTCTCCGGATTTATGAATTGGTGTAATACTGGCAATTTTCAATTTATCGGGGACAATCACTTGGCAGAAACTTTTATTAAATATGTGTAGAAGAGGTATAACAATATGTTCTCGCAGATTTATCAGCATTTGGTTAGATATGTTATCTGAGCCCGGAGCGCAAAATGGTTTGAGTGACAGAATATGCTCTGTTATTTCTGTTTTATTTAATTTGTATATATTAAAGGAAAGAATTGGACATCGGGCAGAGCAATTTTTTGCTACTAATTCTTCAGTTGTTAGATTTTTGGTTTGGATTTTTTGAGATAAATCAATGCCAGCATTAATGAAATGAGAATTTATGTGATTCGGTAATTTGTTGGATTCATTTTTGGTCAAAAAGATCTCCCCATTAATTAACAATTCATTAATATTAGTACTTTTCTTGGGGTTTAAATAAGCTACGTTTTTTATAATTTTCCAAATTTTTTTTGGGTCTCCTCTAGCAATTTCTATTTCTTTTCGATAAAATTTATATTTAGCCTGATTAATTCATTTATGACATAAGTTTCTAAATAATAAATAATCGTTTTTAGTTTGCCATCCATCGGGTTTTTGTTTACTCTCGTATGCATCATACACTTTACCAAACCTGTTGTCATCCATGGTTTAATTTTCAATATTTTGTGTGAAGTGTTTTTATGGGTTTTTAAAGTGGAGTGTGTATTTGTGTATGTGTCCAAAGTTAAGAGAAATTCATGTAAAGCTTTGTTCGGATCCATTTCTTTCAGCGTTGCAGTCCAAGATTCGTGACTTATATCTGAACTAAGTGCTTTGAAGTCTATTATGTGGTAGGAGGTGTTTGAGAAATGATCTGTTTTAATTTCATTTTTTCATTAATTTCATTTTAATTTCATTTTCAATTAATAATATGGCATTTTCTGTTCATCGTTGATAAATTCAGAACAAATCAATAATCACTCAAATCATTTTTGGGTGTATTGACCCTCGAAACATTGTTATAAACTGCTTTCTATCTCCTTTTTAAAGGAACAAAAAAGTGTTAGGCTGTGAAACATCTGTTCTAAGACTATCTAATATTTCAAGTGCACATTGATTATAACAAGTTGTCTCAACATTACAGAAAAAATATACTAACAATCTCATTCAAATATACTAACAATCTCATTCAATGTCCTGTATCGTATGTGACGCCGACTCCCACCCAAGGATAAGAACAAGGAAGAAAGCTTTCGCTTAGTATAAAACCTCGGCGCGGACTCCAATTCAATCACAAGCAGTTTTCCTCTCAGAAAAGGCTCACACAAGACTATCAACATGAACGCTATTGTAAGTTTAGAACTAAAAGATTTATTTGGATAGGAAAATAAGAAATAGGTCTTCTTTAAAACGCATTTTATATTTATCTAATTAAAACTAATTTGCATTTTGTACGATTTCAGATCTTCACTTTCCTGTGCGTGGGAGCCGTGGTCTCCGCTCACTACATCAGCAATGATGAGGGACAATGGAAGGGAGAGGGTCTGGCCGAGAGCCAGGACAATGGACAGTACGACCATGGATATGGTGCCTACAACGGTGCCTCCAACTACGCTGGAGCCTACTCCGGAGCTTACGCTCATGGAGCCGCCCCCATCGGTCACGATGGACGTGTCGTAGACACTCCCGAAGTTGCCCACGCTAAGGCCGCTCACAACGCCGCTGTTGCTGCCGCTTCCAGCGGTGCCGCCCATGGAGCTTACAATGGTGCCTACAATGGTGCCTACTCCGCTCCCGCCTACAACGGTGAAGATGGACAGTGGAAGGGAGAAGGTCTGACCGAAAGCCAAGACAACGGTCACTACAACAACGGATACAACGGTGCCTCCGCCTACGCTGGAGCTTACTCCGGAGCTTACGCCCATGGAGCCGCTCCCATCGGTCATGACGGACGTGTCGTAGATACCCCCGAAGTTGCCCACGCTAAGGCCGCCCACAGCGCCGCTGTTGCCGCCGCTTCCAACGGTGCCATCCATGGAGCTTACAACGGTGCCTATAACGGAGCTTATGCCGCTCCTGCCATCCATGGATCTTACGCTCATGGAGCCGCTCCTCTGGGACATGATGGACGTGTAGTAGACACCCCCGAGGTAGCTCACGCCAAGGCCGCCCACCAAGCCGCCGTTGCCGCCGCGCACAGCGCCGCCCACTACTAATTTACTTTCTTGTGACCACTTTGCGTCGATGTGCTAGTAGTTGTTAATTTATTTATTCATAAAATCATCTTGCCATAAAGAGGTTCAAATAAATCTCTATTTATTATAAACCATCTAAAATAAATCTATTCTACCAAAAATATCTTTCACAGCTTATTTTTACTTCTTCACGTATTTGTAGCTACCAATTAATTAAATGGTAATTATTACAATAGGAAAACTTATTACCATCTTGTTAATTGGTACATTATTATTAAAAAGACGAATTACTCTTACAATATACGTTGCTCTCATTTGAGTGAATAAATGTTTTCACCATATCCACTTAAATTCTACTCGATAGTGATAAAAGGGGCAACAGGGAAATCTAGTTAACAGGTTTTCTATTCAACTAGAATACCCAACCTTTGAGGGCAAAGCTAAACATTTCAAATAAACAACAACCTTTTTAGGAAATTATTAGTAAAATCGTGAAGTAACAAATTGAATTCATGAGAGGTAATTTTACTGTTTTATTTTTCACTGGCGTAGAGAGGTATTTCCTATTTTTTTACTTACCGTTGACTCTTTAATCAAAATACAACCCAACAGAGTTTCGAGATGTATTGGTAGATGAAAATAAAGTCCGTACGATTTGGTAATTTGGTAAGGAACATAATTATAACATTAATAAGTGGATTAATTGGAAGATACTCACACCCATATTTCCACTACGAGGACATGGATTTAAATCCCGGCATGTGTAAGTATTTTTAATTTTTTTCTAATTGAAGATAATATCAGCAAATCTAGAATGATATGAGAAACGGAAACTACATTCAAAATGAAAAGGTAACGGTCGCATCTGGGACGCGAATCCAAGACCTTTCAATCTGGGACCAACTCTCTAACCAATTGAGCTAATGCCACCGTATTGCTATCGGCCGTTGTTGCCGAATTCATACTCCAATTGGCTGTTCATATTATCTTCAATTAATTTCCGTATGATTTTGGCTGGTATCTTCCTATAAGGATTGCATAATTCTACCCGAATTTACAAAGACACTATCTAGATTGTAAGTATTTTGATTTTGAAAGCCATCCTATGAAAAATATCGGTATTTCCAACTACATTCTAAGTTTAAATAAAATTTCCATAAAAATAACACATTGTAACAAATTCACAAAGACCATTTCAACAATTTACACAAAAAGAAATAATCGACCAAGATCACGTGGCATCTTAGAAATCCGTAAATTTTCAACACCATATCGCCTATTAAGGTATCAAATTTTTCGATGCTCTTCCGTATAAAAAAAAAGAAGAAAATGATAATACATTCACATCACAAATTGAAAAATTATTACGTAACTCCAACAGTAATTAGAGGTTTTAATTTCTCCAGTGAATTTTACACAATTCTTCAAAGAAGTATGGAAGAGTGAGATGCAAATATAGTGTCGCGCTTCCCGCACACTCTTCACGTTTCGTCGAGACCCAAGGTAGAGGCACTCACAACCCTTTTTATACGCGAATTTGTTTCCGACGTTCACAAAATACCTCCGTTGTACCTAGGACTGTGTCATACCTGTTCTTAGTGTACCCGTAGATATACCGTGTTCCTAATGAAAGTAACTACTTTTTAGTAGTTTGTCTAACGGGGGCTTGTTATTCAAAACCTTATAGTAAATTTATACCTAAGGTTAAGTATCTACATAAAATAAAAAATAAAAACATTTAAGAATTATATAGAATGTTAATATTGTAATATGCAAGCACTGAACAACCATAAATTCATTTGAATTATATTCTTTTTAAATATGACAACACTACAAGATAAAAGACGATCAGCCTGCCCTCTTCTGTTTGTAAAACAAAATCTTCATTCGCTTTCCTGCCTCTTGCTGAAACGGTCGTGTTGTAGAATATACTAGTAACTTGTTGATTC
>JAHDVE020002373.1:0-23590 GCA_022606495.2 Halesus radiatus | reverse complement strand
CCAATCTTTTGATGACAATATGACAGTTAACCGATGGAAATGTATTTTTACCTTAAAACCTGCAACTGATACTGGAATTCTTTTGGAGCGACAGAAAACCTAAACCCTTGATGTTTACCTGGTGGGCCGCAGTGTGCCCAGGCCTGATGTAATGTATGACCCAATCATCGTTGCACAACGGAAATCACAATGGCAAGTATCACACGAGTGTTAAATGTGTTCAATTTTAAGATGAAAAAACATTTCAATATTATTATAATGAAAGAAAATCTTTTTAAAAAATCTTCCCATAAAAAATAAACAGAACTGAGAGATAATTGAAGATTATCAAAATATTTATTAACTTATGAAACAGAAACAAAAAATATTTATCTGTAAATTGAACACGGCACAAATGAACCTAAAGGCGCCACTTCCTGGAAGTACTCCGAGGCGTAATCATTACACCGACATCCCTGTAAACTGCTGTATCTGTTAGGACTTGTAACATTCAATTTATGTATTTATTTTTCATAGTATCTATACAACAGTTGTGCACTGATATATTACAGAGGTTAAAATACATTACAGGAAATGAGAAAAGTAAAAAAAAAATATACAAGTATTAGGAATAACAAATGGTACAACAAGTAAGTAAACATTTGATAATCTGTATCAAACATGCAACAAGCGAAAGGTCCGCAGGAAAGGCATAAAAAGTCATGGGATGCTTGTGACATGGGTCAAAACACAGTCGCTAAACTGTCTGTATGGTAAGTGACATTAAAAATGTCAACGGTCAATGCAGCATCGCTGAGCCGTTGAGTTGCCCTGCTGATTGGCGTGTTCTGGTAAACTGAAGTTCTCGCTATCGGAGCATAAAATAGAGAATAGTATCTCCCTCAAGTATAAGTGTGTTACATAAGTGGATTACACATAGTTCCAGAAATAAATTTTTGTAATGCTTTTAGCTATATATATTTGTTGGCGGTCTTCTGTGGTGTTGAAATCAAACATTCCTGTTTAGCCCTTCCCACAGACGGAATCAACCGTTGACAGCAAAGTCAAAAAATATTTTAACTCCAGCTTTTTGTATTTCGTCCAACAACGGCTCGGAGGGCTTTGAAGCAGAGAATGCACGGTCACCTCGAGAGGGTCTCTTCTTGGGGTAAGAATAATCTCGTCGAATTTAATGTTTCAAAGACCCAATCATGTCCGATTACGTCTAAAAGGGATCGAAATGATAATCTAGTCTTCTTTAATGGAAGCAATCTTACCAACAAGCCCTCCATTGATATACTCGGTGTAACCTTAAGTGACCAGCTCAGATATGGGGGCTCCATCGAAGCCGAAGTAAAGTTTCTTTGGCTTTTAGAAGCAGAGCTTACTGTACAGCGCCCGCAGATACTGCAGATAGTACACAATTGCTTACCCTGTACAAATCGCAAGTGTATTCACTGTAGAATTTGCAGCCACCTCTGGTCGGGAGCCCCAAAATATCTGAAAAAACCCTTGACTACAGAAACGGGCGGTCCGTTTGATAGATTCGCCTATCTTAACAAACGGATTGCAATCTTTGAAGCACAGATGTCGGGTGGGAATGCTGTCCTTGTCCTACCGGTATTTTAATGGAAGATTCTCTGAGGAACTAGCGTCATTGATCCCTTCAGTACCGGTGCATAGTCGGGAAACACGCCAAAAGTGTGCCCAACATTTTCACACGGTTGACTTTTGTCACATGAGAACGGGTCGCTTATACGACTCGTTCTTGTGTTCAACAGCTCGTCTGTGGAATGATCTGCCGGCCTTTGTGTTTCCTCCATCCTACAACATGGGTCTCTTCAAGACCCAAGTTCACTCCTTCCTATCCTCTAAAAGACCCTCCACGCAGCATATCCAAACATGATATTGGCCTTGAGGGAAACTATTTCCCCCAGGGCCTGCTGTGTGGAGTTACTGTAAAAAAAAAACCTACTCGTACATATGTATATATTTTTTTTACATGGTTATACCAAAAGTGTATTTAAGTACAATTTTTTTTTTTTATCAATAAATAATCCATTCAGTTTCCTTTTTTCATGGTAGTATTCTTGAAATTAATTAAATGTATAACAAACCATAATAATACTCCCCTCTCTAAACACGAGAATTTCTCAATTAGGGAGGTATTCATTTTTAAAATGAAACTAAAAGGATTAGATAAATAAATGAAAAAGCACTTTTCGTACTTACATACCTACTCTTATTATTGTGTAAACAATAGTGTTAATTATATAATAAAAAATATCTTTAAAAACATATATCTTCACCTCTGCAACATATATTTAATTCCAGCTTTGAAAATAACACTTTCCTAACTAACTAACTAACTAACCATCACGCCGTTTCTCCGCAGGGGTAGGCAGAGAAGACGGACCGCCAAACAACTCGAACTTGGCATACAGTTCTTGCTTCATTCACATTCGTACAACGCCTCATACATTCTCTTCTGTTATTCCGACTTCTGACATGGCCCGACTCGAGTATTTGATTCACTTGATCGTGCCATGTCTTCCTCGGGCGTCCCCGGCTTCTTCTTCCATTCACATTCGCGTCATATATTCTCCTTACACTTCTTTCTTCGTTCATTCGCTCTATAACACTTTCCTAAACGCGTTTAAACTCTCAAATATTGTACCAATCCATAAATTTGGATCAATCTCTAAACTAGACAATAAGGACCAGTCTATTTTTTTTTATTAATTTTGACATCCTAACTTAATTTTCTGTTTTTTAAATTTTTTTTAAAGTTCGTTTTCATGGTTAAAATAATTGTTAAAGTTTCAATTTTTTAAAACCCACTAAAACGCACGAAATCCATGGCTTGTTGGGTGTGACGTCACACGAGCCAGTCGGATTAGCGGTTCAATAGGCGGTAATCGATAATTTAGTTTTCCGATTGTACATAACAGTACAGATCAGGGGAGTATGGCGGTTGCAATCCGAAAGGTTTAGGTTTGCTTCATGTTCAATTAGATATTCTGCTATTGCCCAGTATTCATTCATTATGGCCCAGAGCAGGGGAGTATAGTCATCTTTACCCAACTGATTGACATCTGCTCCAAGAGAGACAAGTTTTCTTACTATTTCTAGTCTATTCTCAGCATCTAATGGTGAGTCTTCACAACTGTCTATGACAGTAGAGACCAGGAGAGTATTGCAATCGTAATCCGAAACGTTTGGGTCTGCGTTACACCTGAGTAGATATACTGCTATTGCCCAGTGGTTATTCATTATGGCGTAGTACAGGGGAGTCTTACCATCTTTACCCGACTTATTGACGTTCACTCCAAGAGAGACAAGTTTTTGGACTATTTCTAGTCTCTTCTCAGCATCTACTGCCGAGCCTTTCCATCTGTATAAAACAGCACAGATCAGGGGAATATTGCCATTGCAATCCGAAATGTTTGGGTCTGCTTCGTGATTGAGAAGATATTCCGCTATTGCCCAGTGCTCCTTCATTATGGCGTGGTACAGGGCAGTCCTGCCATATGTATCCCACGTATTGACATCTCCTTCAAGAGAGATAAGTTTTCTTACTATTTCTAGTCTCTTCTCATTGTCTAATGTTGAGCCTTTCCAATTGTATTTAACAGTACAGATCAGGGGAGTATTGCCATTGCAATCTGAAACGTTTAGCTTTGCCTCGCGTCCAAGTAGATATTCTGCTATTGCCCAGTGGTTATTCTCTATGGCGTAGTGCAGGGGAGTCTTGCCACCATGATCCGGCTCATTGATGTCTGCTCCTTTAGAGATAAGTACTTTTACTATTTCTAGCATCTGTTCTTCTTCTTTTACTACTTTGCGTTCCATGTCTATGTCGCTCACGTCAGAATCATTACTGTAATCGTGTGTCAGTCTCATAACAGCCTGTATAAGGGGACTCTGGAGATTTTCATCCAAAATTTTGGCTTTTACCTCATATTCGAGGAAACGTTTAACAATGGCCAGGTGCCCACGTTTCCTGGCAACGGATAGGGGGGTCTCTCCCTTTAGACAACGGTCATCTAATCTCGCTCCTCTGTCCAGCAAGTAGTCCACCACGTCAATATGGCCGCCCTCCACCGCACACCGCAATGGGGTCTTCCTATCCCAGTCTCGCGACCTGACAACGTCGGGGTTTGCCCTCGTGAACACCTCCACCAGCTCCACGTTGCCATTACCAGAGGCTATGTTGACAGCTGTTTGACTTCTTTTTATAGCAAGTGGGAAGAACTCGCGCTCTACGTCGCTTTCCAGCTGATTGGAAATGAACTCTTTAATGGAAGATGTATTATTTTTTGCTACTTGCTGAAATAAAACTTCGGAGAATTCATTTTGTAGAACTTCAATGCGGTCTAGAGCTGACTGAATGTCTCCCTGGTCTTTTGTGTTGAGCGCGAACTGAAGCAGAATATCGGACGACAATCTTAATAGAGTATCTTCAAATAATGAGTGTAATAATAGCTTAAATTTCAATTCATAAGGCAGATGGCTGATATTTCGCATAATTATTTTATTTGCATTATAATTATTTCTACCATTCATCAGTGCCGTATTTCCGTCATAGTCCCGAGCGAGTAGTAACGATTCGAAAGCCTCCCGGGTTTGTTCCATCGCCAAACCACCGAGTAAAAAGTCAATTATACTTAGATTGTTCTCCTGGACAGCTACATGTAACGCTGTTTGACCGTTCTCATCTCGGAATGCTTCAGCATCCGCGGACCAGTGCTTGACCAATTTACTATAAAAAAAATGTTTAGAATCTGCTGCCAAAGCTTCTTCAGCTAGATGCTCGTCTATAAACTTCCTCACCACCTTGAAGTCTCGGTTGATCAGCATGACCAGAAACCATTTTACGATGGGTAGATTCATGAAGCGGAAGTCTTCTCGTTTCAGCCAGAGAACGAGGAGTTCGGAACAGAAGTATTCGGCGAATGTGCGGTGAATAAAGTCACATTGGGTTTCACGGTTCCATTGAGTTAGTCCAAATCTGTTAATTTCCTTAAAATACTTTGTGGTCTCCGGCAAGTATTTCTTTTTGAACTCGGGATCGAGAATTTGGAATGCGTAATATTTACGTAACTTCAAAACATTTTTCAACGTAATGGTGGTAGTTTGGACATGCGATGAAACTATAAAATTCATCGAATTATTCCTTTGATGAATGTATATGAAATCCCAAATACAAAAATAAACGTTAAATAGGCGAAGCTAGCAGTCCACAATGGAGTGCTGATACCAACCCTGATGTATGGCAGTGAGGCATGGAACTGACAGAGGACGGATGAAAGTAGACTGAATGCTGTAGAGATGAGATCTCTGAGACGAATGTGTGCTAAAACCATGTATGATCGAGTGAAAAATATTAAGATTAGTAAAGAATGCAAGGCTGATGTAAGCGTAGTGAGCAAGATTAAGAAAGGAGTGTAAGGAGAATATATGACACGAATGTGAATGTAAGAAGAAGCCCAGGATGTCCGAGGAAGACATGGCAAGATCAAGTGAATCAAATACTTGAGTCGGGTCATGTCAGAAGTCGGAATAACAGAAGAGAATGTATGAGACGTTGTATGAATGTGAATGAAGCAAGAAGTGTATGCCAAGATCGAGTTGTTTGGCGGTCCGTCCTCTCTGCCTACCCCTGTGGAGAAACGGCATGTTGGTTAGTTAGTTAACGTTATATAGGTATTTTTGTAAATTATGGCTCTCCAAATATTGTATTTAAATTAATTAAATATGTATTTTTAAATAAATATATCTGCATTTATTTCCTATTTTTATTGGGCTAGAATTATTGGAAGAAAAGAAAAACAAAACAATAATAATAAATGTTAAAAAAATATTTCATTTTCTGAATATCCGAAATTGATTTTATGATATTAGGTAGCATGTAATATCATAAAATTACATTTACACGTCATTTATTTGTCATTTCATTGGCTAATATACTACTAAAAACTAATCATCTCGTTTTTTACCCATATATATTGCCGCAGCGGCAAGTCCACCCGGAGACACGTTGAAAGTAGAACTGAACCTCGCCATTAGAGGAGTCGTTCCGGCCGGACCGACTCCGATGAGTCCTACTCCGATGAGTCCGATTCCGATGAGTCCAACTCCGATGAGTCCGACTCCAAGGTTCCATTTGCAAGTTCCGGACTCACACTCAAAGTCCGACTAAGATTTTGGATCGGATCCAGAAACGAAAAGTGACCTTATTCAATAGTGTAATATGTACGATTTTTCCTTCCGGAATCAGAGACACCCCAGAGCAGTCGGAGCCATACAGGAAAGGCGACCTTATTCAAAGGTGAATATGTACGACCTTTGCTTCCGAAATCATAAAATTGACAGGACTTGCATCAATTTGGAACTGTTAACTACTCCCATCGTACGAAAAACGACGTTGAAAACATTGCGATGACGGTTTGGTTTTGAAAAGAAACACGTTGCGCTTTCTTGACTGAGACTGGTGAGAATGCTACTGATCACTGATGTACTGGGAGCATTGCTTAGAAACTACGTCAATAGTAATCCAATACTGATCTTGGTTCAATAATGGAGCCATGTCATCATTGGAGCATATGATTATGGACTTGCGAGATTAATTCTACATTATATAATTAATTTATTAAAGTTGAACTCTGTCAGGGCCATCACAGTACTGACTGTTTTGTCATATACTCGTATGTACCAAAAAATGATGATGGTTCAACTATGGATGGAGAAGGTTCGCTTGTACTTGTTCTTCGGTATTAATTGACAACAACAACACTGTCAAGTGACAGCTGGCTATTTTGCTCCGTCAAAAATCTTTTGTTTTTTACTGTTTTCTGTGCCTAATTAGTATTGAAATCTGTTTTTACAGTATTATTCTACCTACTTGGTAGCATAAGCCAACTTCTCTTAAGCGAAACTGCCACAGTGTGACGGTTTTCAGTCGTTTTTGTGAATAACTTCTAGACTATCTCAAATTGTGTTTTGTGCTGTGACAGGAACTTACAGGAATTACACAGTGCCTTTCTTCATTCCGTTCTACTTTATTCATCAAAAAGAAGTGCGACGAAACAAATCCGTTTAAAATAGCCAATTTCTCAAATAATTTATCATACATAACCTATAATTGACACAAACTAGCATCGTAAACAAAAAGTCCGCGCAGGCGCACTGCTAAGTGAAAGTGATAAGCTTTTTGCGGTGAACTGAATTTCAGGCGCAGAACTTGCCTACATAATTAACTACGCTTTGGTCAAAGCCATTTTGTGATAATCAGTTTGAGGATAACTAGGCGTAACTCGCCAAACTCCATTTCTCGAGTTTAAAAATTCTGTCTTTTATTTGACACTAGAGCATACTACTTATAGTTTCGCTCTCTATAAAATGGATTTGAAAGAGACCGCTGTCTTGTTTCCGACTGGGACTGACCGATTAAATGAGGCTCGTGCTCTTCAAGATAAAATAAAGAACCTGCTGTCTATCAATATCTTAAACAAAGAACAGCGGACATTCCTTGCGAAGTATGTAAGTGGCATTATGGATCACCTGGAGGCTACGGTGAAGGAATGTACTTCTCCATCGAAGCCAATGGAAACAGTTATCGCAGCTATAAAATCGCTCTCCACCAACGTCACCGAAATCAAAGCTAAACTGGACCACAATAACATAACTTATGCAAATGTCACAGCCAGGCCTAGAACTACGCAACAGAGTCATGCTGTAGTGATCAGCTCTGATGATCCGGGAAAAAATTCTGATTACTTTGACCAACTGATAAAAACGCATGTTGATGTTAGATCTCTTGGTATTGGTGTTGCGGGTATGCGAAAAACTAACAGCGACAAATTAATATTTAAAATGGCCTCACTACAGGACAAAAACAACTTCAAAGCGGAACTTAGCAAAGGACTCCAGGGACAAATAACAGTGACTGATGGTAAGCAACTCGAACCGCTAGTAATTATAAAAGGGCTGATTAAAGGTGCTTCTGATGAAGACCTATTGAAGTCTCTAGAATCCCAAAATAAAGGATGTGAACTAGACTTCAAACAAAAACTCAGAATTAAATATAAAAAAATCATAGGAACAAACTACTGTGCAACGTTGTCCTTGAAGCGTCACCAAAAATTGGAACTCTTTGATAAATGCTGGACGAGTAAACGTAGGATATCAACGTCTTGTAGTAGAAGATCAATCACCGGTGATGCAATGCTACCAATGCCTGGGTTTTGGTCACACCCAACGTTTTTGTACAGAGAAGATAACTTGCTTTCACTGTGGAGAAAGTCATAAATATGACACATGTCCCAACAAGGCGAAAGAACCAACGTGCTCAAATTGCACCGGAGTTTCAAAAACCCACCGGGCAACAAATCCAGATTGCCCACTCTGGAAGCTGATGGATGAGCGCTTCAGAGAAAGGATAGACTACGTGGGACACTGCTAAAGGCAACTTCAAGGAAAAAAATGTTTCAATATACAAGAATACATCACTAAAAGCTCCTGTATGCGTATTATGTACATGAATGCTAGAAGCATTAGAAACAAAATTGATGAAATTGAAGAAACTCTAAAAAACATTTCAGAAACAGTTCATATTCTCGTAATCACGGAAACCTGGCTACGTAAAGGAGAGGAAACTTTTTTCAATATCGCCGACTACTCTGGAAATTTTGCTTCCCGTGAGATGGACAGAGGAGGAGGAGTCGCCATTTACATGCATAATACACTCGACAATAAAAAATCGAAGAATGCGGCAGTGAAAATACCTTTCTAGGAATTAGGATTACGGCAAAAAATATTAAACCTCTAAATCTGTATGTTTTTTACCGTAAGCCGAACTCAAATATAATAGACTTCTTTGACTCTTTAGAAATAATATTAAATAAAAACAAACAAGACACATTACTTATTGGAGATTTCAATATCGATATTTCAAAAGACACTGATATTGCACGGAAATATATTCACACCTTGAAATCTTATAACTTTTATGTACGTAACACAATAATTCCCACAAGAGTAACTAACAACACCAGCTCGCTAATAGACCACATTATTACAAATAGGACAAATGGTTCCGGAAAAATCTCAAATATTGATGATCCCCTTAGTGACCATAATATACTTATATTGGATTATGAAAATTCCCGAAAAAAACCTCCCCAATAACAGATCCGCAAGAAACCTATCAAATGCTTACAAAATAAATTATCAAAAATTAAATAACACACTTAAAACTTGTAAATTTACCCATTCGTCTGACGATGTGAACAAAAATTATAATAACTTCGCTGACTATCTCCAAAATGTTATGAATTCGTGTAAAACAAAACTAAAAACTAATATAGGAGACAAAAGACCTAACAATACTCCATGGTTTGATGCAGAACTTGATAGGTTGATTAAAAAACGAAATAGCATATTTAAACTTTGGAAACGAAATCAAGGAAGTATTCCTTTGACAACAGAAAAAAATAAAGCTCGTAATACTGTCACCAACTATAGAAGATATATTAAAACTAAGTATTATACGAATTTGCTTAATGAAAACATGAATAAGCCACAACGAACATGGAAAACAATTAACTCCATTATATCAAATAGCTCCCGAAACCCAACAATAGCTTGTAAATTGCTAGTCATAAATGACGAAGAAGTAAAAGAACCAAAGGAGATTGCAACCGCATTCAACACATATTTTCTCTCAGTTGGGGAGAGTCTAGCATCAGTCATAAAAACTTCAAAAACTGATTTAAATACCATCTACACGGCACCTCAAGCAAAACAATCTTTTAACATGATCAGGACAAATAAAACAGAAATCTTACGGATCATATCCAACCTCAAATCTAAAGCGGCAGCTGGTTCCGATGGTATAACCTCTCTCCTTCTCAAAAACTGCAAGGAGGAACTGGTGGACGACCTCGTATTCTTAATAAATCTCTCTCTGTCAAAAGGTATCTTTCCAGACAAACTAAAAGTTGCAAAAATTATTCCTATCCATAAAGACGAATGTAAAAAAAATGTCCAAAATTATCGTCCAATCTCTATACTTCCAGCTATCTCCAAAATTTTTGAATGTGTCATCAAAGAAAGACTATTGAAATATCTCGAACAAAACAAAATTCTCACCTCAAACAATACGGTTTCAGACGACGTTCTAACACTAAATGTGCAGCTTTCGATTTCATATCAAATCTGCAGAAACATATTGACCATGGAGATTTTACAGCGGCAATATTTATTGATCTAAAGAAGGCGTTTGACACGGTGGACCATAACGTATTGATCGAAAACTGAAACATTTGGGTATTGTTGGTACTCCTCTGGAACTTTTCAGATCTTACCTATCAAATCGCTTTTCGGCAGTAGAACTGGGTGGAGAAATGAGTGAATTGGGTGAAATAACATGTGGAGTGCCACAGGGATCAATTCTTGGACCGTTGTTATTTCTAATATATGTTAATGACATAACAAAGTGGGGCATTAAAGGAACTCTTCAACTTTATGCGGACGATACTGTAATCTTTTATAACAAAAAAAACCTAGCGGAACTCGAAATGGAAATGAATGCCGATGTTTCCCATCTCACAACCTGGTTGAGAATAAATAACTGACCCTTAACGTAAAAAAAACGCATTATTTACTATTCGGCAACAAGAAAAATTCCAGCCTCGATATCAAAATTGGTGACAACTGCCTCGAAAAGAAAATGACAACAAAATATTTGGGCCTTATAGTAGATTCTCAACTCTCGTGGGATCTCCACATAAATCATGTAAAGGAGAAAATTACCCCCATAACTGGTGTGCTATACAGACTTCAAGGATTACTACCCATTCCGTTACTAACTGCAGTATATTACGCCATGGTACATTCACACATTTCCTATCTCTGCTGTATCTGGGGCTTTGCCTCGAAGAAATTGATTGCTGATCTGCAGGTGGTTCAAAACCGAGCCCTCAGAAATGTTTTTTGGACTTCCATGGGACACTCATGTCAGGGACATCTACTCAGTTTCCGGTATCCTTCCAATCACGATCCTTCCTAAGTATGAAATCACCAGCACCATCCTACAAATTACTCAACAATCAACTCACACTAACGTCAAGCCACTTTACAATCAAGACATCCACAACCACAATACTCGAAATAACAATAAAATCCGCATTCCTCAAGCACACACTACAAAATATGGAATAAAATCTTTAAACTACATTGCCTACACACTTTATAATTCGCTTCCAGATATGTACAAAACCATCCAGAAAAATAAAAAATCCCAAAATGATGGTATAAAGGAATACCTTTTAAGGATATTTAAAAATGAAAATCAGTAAATCCATATTTGTATATTTTGTTGTTCCCTTATATGTTTTCTCTTGTGTGTTGTTCTATTTAACTTGGCCTTATAAAATTATTTCTGTTTGTATGTGAAACTTCTATTTTTGATATTTTGCTGTCAATGTAAAATTGTATGTACTATCTTGTACTTATGTATTGTAAATTCCTCCCGTCCTAAAATGAGTTTTGAAACTCATCGGGATTGCTTTAGCAAGAAATAAATATATATAAAAAAAAAAATAAAAAAAAAAATTATCGTAATGGGTGACAAATACGCAGCTCTGTTTTCAATATCATGCTAGTACTTTAAAACTGCCTGTCAGACATACCTCCATATTGTTTGAATATTGTACCTATAAATATAATTTCATTAATTATATTATTTTTATGAAGCTTAGTAAATCTCCTTTTTACTTCGTTATAATAATAATTGGATGATTTGCATAGCGCCGTTTGTGTGAAAAATCACCTCAAGGGCGGCCATTTCACACACTTGGAATGGAAATTGGTCATCTAAATCCGCACAATATGGATACTGGTGCGTTTCAATGCCCCGAATATAAATTAAAACTTTAGAAAACGTGACATCATTTGTTATATCGAGAAATATTTACAATATCTGAATGAAATATTAAATAATACTATGGTGGTTGTTCCACGGCCAACGAGAGCACCCCTCGGATCAAAAAGTCAAAATGCAATGTATTAAAGCAGCTGCATTGCTGGAAGTGAACAAAATACATCAGGGAGCCCTTCATGAATAGAAAGGAAGATCCTTTGTAACGGTGGGAAGAGAGAAGGCGGGTATACCCTCGTCTGTATAAAATTATGAAGACAAGACTATGTATTCTTCCGACGGTCCCATGTGAGAGGTTATTCTCCAAAACAGGAATGATAATTAATGACAAAAGAAGTAAACTGAATCCTGAAACGGTATCTCAGATGTTCATAAATACCAATATGAATTTCATTTAATTGTTGATTTAAAATGTAGGTACATAATAACACTAACAAATATTTTTAATTATTATTTATTTACACGTCTAAAAAAGGCTCATAAAGGTGATACAAACAAACCATAAACATAAAGTGTACATTAGAGAATATCTGTCTTGATATCATATGTACAGTAGGTACCATAAACATAAAGTGTACATTAGAGAATATCTGTTTGTATGTCTTGATATCATACGTACAGTAGGTACCATAAACATAAAGTGTACATTAGAGAATATCTGTTTGTATGTCTTGATATCATACGTACAGTAGGTACCATAAACATAAAGTGTACATTAGAGAATATCTGTTTGTATGTCTTGATATCATATGTACAGTAGGTACCATAAACATAAAGTGTACATTAGAGAATATCTGTTTGTATGTCTTGATATCATATGTACAGTAGGTACCATAAACATAAAGTGTACATTAGAAAATATCTGTGTGTATGTCTTGATATCATATGTACAGTAGGTACCATAAACATAAAGTGTACATTAGAGAATATCTGTTTGTATGTCTTGATATCATATGTACAGTAGGTACCATAAACATAAAGTGTACATTAGAGAATATCTGTTTGTATGTCTTGATATCATATGTACAGTAGGGACCATAAACATAAAGTGTACATTAGAGAATATCTGTTTGTATGTCTTGATATCATATGTACAGTAGGTACCATAAACATAAAGTGTACATTAGAAAATATCTGTGTGTATGTCTTGATATCATATGTACAGTAGGTACCATAAACATAAAGTGTACATTAGAGAATATCTGTTTGTATGTCTTGATATCATATGTACAGTAGGTAACATAAACATAAAGTGTACATTAGAGAATATCTGTTTGTATGTCTTGATATCATATGTACAGAAGGTACCATAATAAATATTTACATACTACTGTCCATAATATACTAATTACAGACATTATTTAAACGCCCAATGACTGCAGTGAACACTGAACAGTGAACCAACACCCTCTGAAACTCCCGTTAAAATGCAAACATTGCAACAAGTGTGCAAACCGAAAAGTAGATCAAAGGCATCAGAGGCAACAAGAAATGGTGAGAAAAGAGGAGGCGGGTGTACCCTCGTCTGTATAAGATTATGAAGACAAGACTATGTATACTTCCGACGGTCCCATGTGAGAGGTTATTATCCAAAACAGGGATGATAATTAATGACAAAAGAAGTAGACTGAATCCTGAAACGGTATCTCAGATGATGTTCATAAATACCAATATGAGTTTCATTCGATTGTTGACTTAAAATGTAGGTACATAATAACAATAATAAATATTTATTTAAACCCCTAAAAACAGGCTCACAATATGAAGTGTACATTGGAGAATATCTGTTTTATATAGGAAAAACCTAAATGTTACTATAAAGTAGGTACACATACAAATATAACTGATGACTACAACTGTAATTTAATGAGAAAGAATAAAATGAAATACAATAGGAACACTTTTTTAATACTAAACAATAGACTAAGATTATAGCAAGAGTTCAATAACTTCAACTTTGTATTTCAGTAATCCAAATACCCGCTGAACAATATTTATTATCGAGGCAAAGTCTCCGTATGGATGAGTTAGAGGCAAACTTAATACTTGTTCATGAAATACAACTATACGTCTTGTATTTCTACTAGGTACTCTGGACACTATCATATCTAACAGGTCCCGAGTACCAAATGTATTATTTTATGCTAACAGAGAGTAAGTCACTAACAATTCTTCTATCGGATAATGTTTTTAGTGCAAGGAAATTTAAAATATATTCAGAGTATACCTAATTTATAGTTGATGAATCTCAAACATGGATGTTGTACTATCTTTATATTAAACTGTTTACAAAAATAGGTAGGCAACAGATCTTGCTTGTATCCTTAACGTTGCCTCAACTTGAAATATATGTCTGATTGATATTAAAATTTGTTTGACTAACCGACAATACACAAATATATAGAAACAAAGCGTAGAAAATGCAGCTGGGAAGGAACTCTCATCTCTAGTTGACTTCTACCCGGTGGTTTCCTCGTTGTGTCACACCTCTTCGTTCAACCCGTCCTCGTTCTTGTATCCCTGAACCAGTTGCTTGCAGTGCTCGTATTTGCTGGAAAACACACAAACTCTGTTATTCAATTATCATTTATAAATTACCTACAAGCATTTAATGAAGAGATAAAATTGATTTTCAACAAACTTATTGCCTTCTAACCCGTTTGCGAATATAATTTGCAGGTAATAAACCTGAAAAGTTGTTTGTTAAGTACTGTCATTTTTATTTATTAATTTTCTTCTAGCAGCTGTCTCGCAAGGTCTATCAAACTTTTAAATTTACATGGCAACATCAGATCTGACAGCGAGGATATATTTATCTAAAAAAACATTGTTGAATTATCTGTTTTGTGCATCAAACTCTAAACTTTACAACTAAAAATCAAATGTGCAGATCACCATGATAACTTCAAAGCCACGTATAAAAGTACAAAATCAATATATATATATATATGCTACAGTTAATGTAGCTACATAACCTCAATGATCATCATTGGAATATCTAATAAGAGACTTCTATAAGTATAAGAGAAGATCAGTCACGCTACAGTTAACTGCATAAATATAAACGCATTGAACTTACCGTTGAATTTTTAATCGGTGTAAGTCACATTTAACTGCATTTATCCATTTTCGACTTAATATTGTATTTTTAAGAAGTTCGAATGTAGTCCTACGCTCGAAACCGATGACGTTCAATGATGACTCGTAATATCATTGGAATATGTAATAATAGACTCCTTTTATAAGGTCCTCCTGTAGGTGGAAAAGAATTATATTACTGGCCATTCTACATTATATGATTACTATATTTAACGCATTTCAGGATACTGACGTTTCCTTCTTTCAATTCTAATACCAAAAAACTGTCAAAAGCGAGTATACAGTATGAAATTACCAGACAACGTAAACATTAACACACGTTAAAAACAAAAATAATACAAATACGGTGTCAAAATAACACCACAGTTGCAAAAGGATTGTTTGAACGGTGCGTTAATTATTAAAATTCATTTAGGTTATGTGTCATCGATAAAATTCACTATTTACTTGTACAATTTTATTGAAAACTGAATAAATATAAACACATTAAACTTACCGTTGAATTTTTATTCGACGAAAAGTCACATTTATCCATTTTCGACTCAATATTGTGTTTTTAGGAAATGCGAAATTGCGAATGTAAGTTCTCCAAACAATATATGTTCGAAACCGATGACGTTCAATGATGAACTCGTAATATTATTGGAATATGTAACAACAGACTTATTTTATAAGGTCCTCCTGTAAGTGGAAGAGAATTAGGTTCTGGCCATTCTGCATTATATAATTACTATATTTGATGCATTTCGAGACATTCTGACGTTTCGTTCTTTCAATACTAAGATCAAAAAGCTGTCAAAAAAGATTGTACATTATTAAATTACACGACAACGTAAACATTAATACACGTTTAAAAACGATTTAAAAATCATATCACGGTTGTAAAATGATTGCTTCAACGGTAAGTTGAAAACAATTTAGGTTATGTACGTCGCCATTTACATATTACGGAAATAATTGACCGACAGTGACAGATATCGTAGTGCGCACTGCACATGCGCAAACTGAAGTTCAAAGTTCTGAATCGGAGTCAGAACCGAAAAGCGACCTTATGCAAAAGTGCAACATGTACGATTTTTCCATCCGGAATCGTCGTCACCAGTTTCCAAAATAACCGAGATCTCTGCCGCGCTTGGACATTTCATCATCTCATGACGTTATGATGATTCACCCGTTCACCGGCCATCGCCCATCGTCTTAGTGTCCTAGCACTCATCGTCCATCGCCCATCGTCCTAGGATCCTAGCACTCATCGTCCATCGTCCATCGCTCCCGTACGGGCCACGGTCATATGGTGATAAAGTGTGGATATTCTGGTAAGTAAATCTCAGAATTTAATTGTTATATAGTTTTATGATTCACCGGCCATCGCCCCTCGTCCATCGCTCACGACAGGCCACGGGGCGCGGTCATTTTGTGATAAAGTGTGGTTATTCTGGTAAGTAAATCTCAGAATTTAATTATTATATAGTTTTATGCGATACAGTGGTGAGCCAGGCGCACCACTTTTGGGGTATTTCATAGTAATTCAAATAAGGCGCTTGCCCTTCCAACCAATTTTAGTATAATAATTTTTTTTTATTAATTTTTTTTGAACACAATAAAAAATAAAATGTAAGAAAGCTTTGACTACCCAACTGGGAAAAAATACCGTTTTAGGACAGTCAAATTGACGAGTTTAGTTCATATTAAGTTCCATTATGCAAAAATACAAGAGAAAAAACTAGTATTGACATAGTTCTATGCGTTGATCCAAAAGATCAACTTTCGTCATATAGATTTTGCTGTAAGCGACGCCCATTTTTCCATCACATATGCATTTTTCACTTTTTCCTTTTGTTGATTCGATTTGAACTAACCAATCAGGGCGCTTTGTTTAATAAAGCTTGTACCTGGTTCCTCACAGTGCACATTTGTTGATACGATTTAAATGAACCAATCAGGGCACTTTGTTTAATAAAGCTTGTACCTGGTTCCTCACAGTGCACATTTGTTGATACGATTTAAATGAACCAATCAGGGCACTTTGTTTAATAAAGCTTGTACCTGGTTCCTCACAGTGCACATTTGTTGATACGATTTAAATGAACCAATCAGGGCGCTTTGTTTAATAAAGCTTGTACCTGGTTCCTCACAGTGCACATTTGTTGATACGATTTAAATGAACCAATCAGGGCACTTTGTTTAATAAAGCTTGTACCTGGTTCCTCACAGTGCACATTTGTTGATACGATTTAAATGAACCAATCAGAGTGCTTTGCTTATCAACTCGTATATCTGGTTCTTAGCGAGTATAGGTACCTCGCCGATTTTTTTGTGAATACCGCACAAGAGTCTCAACTGCTTTTAACTTGGGAGATTCAATTTTGGAGGCAGGTGTAGGCACCGCCGCCTGGGAACCATTTAATGGATAACCAACACCTCCGCCATAGGTCACCTCAAGTGGTTGAACAGCGCACTTGAGGTGATTTTTCACAAAAACGGCAATTATTTTTATATTGCAGTTTTCTCCTTGTTATTCAATGCCCTTAGTGTCCAGTGAAAAACCATGTATACCACTATAATTGCCCTTGAGGTGATTTTTCACAAAAACGGCGCTATACAAGTCATCCAACTATTATTATTATTATTATAATGTCATATAATATTCTCTTGTTACTTGTACCTACTTCGTATTTACTATTTTATTTATAAATTGATGTTTCATAATTGAAATTGTTGCAGGTGTCTCTACTCATCCCGCTCTCCGATACTCCCGTCTGAGAATCCATCGGTCCATCTGTCTACTTGCGTGCCTGGTAAGGAATTGAATCTATAGTAACAATTTATTTACAGCGCCCTTGAGTTGATTTTTCACAAAAACGGCGCTATACAAGTCATCCAACTATTATTATTATTATTATAATGTCATATAATATTCTCTTGTTACTTGTACCTACTTCGTATTTACTATTTTATTTATAAATTGATGTTTCATAATTGAAATTGTTGCAGGTGTCTCTACTCATCCCGCTCTCCGATACTCCATCCATCCATACAGAATCCATCGGTCCATCTGTCTACTTGCGTGCCTGGTAAGGAATTGAATCTATAGTAACAATTTATTTACAGCGCCCTTGAGTTGATTTTTCACAAAAACGGCGCTATACAAGTCATCCAACTATTATTATTATTATTATAATGTCATATAATATTCTCTTGTTACTTGTACCTACTTCGTATTTACTATTTTATTTATAAATTGATGTTTCATAATTGAAATTGTTGCAGGTGTCTCTACTCATCCCGCTCTCCGATACTCCCGTCTGAGAATCCATCGGTCCATCTGTCTACTTGCGTGCCTGGTAAGGAATTGAATCTATAGTAACAATTTATTCCATTTCATCTTCCGTGTGTAAACCCGCCAACAAACAATTCTTTTCAATATTTAAAAGCGTGGTAACTATTTTTTTCTAAAATATTTAAATTAGCGCCATCTGTGAGCTTGTATCACGTTTCGTTTAACCTTAAGTGATGCCGGAAAATTGGCTTCCTGTGGTTGCGCCGGTTACGGTTCAATTCGGATAGCCTAGTAGTTGATTTGCACAATAATATGCATCCTAATAAAACCTACCCAATTGTAATCCTACCTAATCCATCGACTCAACTCGCAACACATTGTCCGCTGTGATTTCGATCAGTACACATCAATTCGCACCCGCAACCCGCAACGCAATATTCGTATTGTGTTTTATAAAACGCCGAGATCTATTGTGTTTTGTAACCACCGCAATCTATAGTGTGATCCGCTGCAGACATTTATTGTCTGTGATTTGTGTTGAACATTTATTTGTGTGCTCAAGTGCTACCACAGGGAAGAGTCTTGACGAGACAAGGATAAAGGGTAAGTCGTTTGGATTCCATCATTACCTTTCCCTATTTTACCCCTGCATATTTTGAGCAAATCAATTGGTAACAACTTTAATTTATGATAACGGAATTCAATGAATCAGCGCAACTATTAATTGGCCCTCGACCGGATGATTTCGTTATCATACCGCATTATAAAATTGTTACATCGCGTATTGTTCGATCCTATCGTGTAGGCAATCAATTTGACGAATAATTATTTGTTATAGCAGGTTATAGTATTTAGGCAATTAGTGCAATTTAGATCGTTGTTTGTTGGTGAATTTATTATGGCCACCAAAGAAAGGAAGTTAAAATTACTTGTCTCGCAGAGAGAGGCGCTAGTTCAACGCGTAAATAAAATCTTGGAAATTTCGAAATCGCTAACAGATGAAACAATTATAGAGGAATTTTTATCTCTGGTTGAAACGTTGGACATTACCAGAAGCGATTTTAAAGATATCGTCAACCAAATAAATAATTTAAATTTGGAAATTGATAATGATTTTACACCAGATTTCTCACCATGGCTGGATTTTGAGGATTCCTATAGTCAAATCAAACGTAAGATTACATCGACCCAGGAAGTAAAATCGCAAATAAAAATAGAAACTAAGAAAAATCATTTTAAATTGCCGCCGATCGACTTAGTTTTTTTTGATGGAGATATGAAAAATCGGCCGATATTTTATTCGAGCTTCGTTAATACGATACATAATAACGAATCGCTTTCAAATTCGGAAAAATTATATTATTTGTTGGGGAAAATCGGTAATAGAGTGAAATCGACTTTATCTGCAATAATATTGGCACCAGAAAACTACGAAATTATATTCGATTCATTGATCGAAAAATATAATGATAAACGCGTCATATCTTCAGCCTATATTGATCAGATTTTAGACTTTAAAGCATTTCCTGTCGCTACTCTTAATAACTTAGAATCATTTATTGATAATTTTGGGTCTGCGGTAGCAGCTATCAAAAACGTTAAACTAGATAATTTGTCTGACTTTATATTTTTACACATAGCTCTGAAGAAACTAGATGTGGATTCTGTTAAATGTTTTGAGATGAATAATCGTGGAAAAGATTTCCCTTCGTTTGAAGACTTGGTGAAATTTATTCGTGAGCAAATTAAAATATTGCAACGAACCGGTACATCAAGAAAATTGATTGCAACTCAAAGTGAGACGTCAAAGAGGTCGCCAAGGTCCACTCAGGCCTTCGTTATCGCAGGTGGTGATTCAGATAGAGATGAACATCGACCGATTAATAAATGTTTACTTTGTTTTAAACCTTCGCATGGACATTTATAAGTCTCAAGATTTTAAGAAACTTAGTATTAGAGAAAGATTTAACTTTGTGAAGAGTAAAGGGTATTGTTTTAGATGCCTCAGTGATAAACATAAAGCTAGATGTTGTAATTCAAACGCAACTTGTCATAAATGTAATGATCGGTTTCATCACACAATGCTGCACTTTGAAGAACAGGGTGCGTCATATAAAGGGCAGTCAGACCCTCGAAGCTCCCAAAGAATTGAGAACCAGACCGGTAGTCGAATTGATGACCCGACACCGGGCTGCTCCAATTCTGAGGTAGCTTTGTGTACATTTTCAAATGTTAGATCTTTCAATCGCATGGCGCTTTGTACAGTTTTGTTGGCTACCGCACAAGTTGGGGTAATAGATTCGCAGGGTAATGAACGTCTCATTAGATGCTTACTAGACAGTGCATCCCAAAGTCATATGATTACTCGTGATTGTTGTAAAAAATTAGGATTTATTGATTATCAGCGCCCTTCTTGTTCCACAGTGAAAGGTATCGGTGGTACTTGTAATCCCATTCGTGGTTCTGTAATGATAGAAATTTACTCTCGTTTTAACCGAGCAATAAATTATAATATTACTTCGTTGGTAGTGGATAAGGTGACAGAGCGCCTTCCCACTGTTCACGTTGATGTGCCTTCACTATCACACTTGCATGACTTGCCCTTGGCTGATGAATCGTTTGGAGAACCGGGAGATATTGACATGTTAATAGGAGCAGAGCTCTTCCCGCATCTCCTGTTTCCTGTTTCCTGTTGTCCAAAAGGGTTCAGGACCCGTCTCAAAGGCATAGTCTGCATGCTTTAGAAACAGTATTAGGATACGATATTTTAGGTTCAGCACCAACTCGAATTGAGGATAATATAACTCTAGCCTGTTGTGCCACCCTAGACGAACCGCAAGATACATGTCTAAAAATATACATGCATAATCTTACAGTTAAACATCGATAAATTACATAATTGGTGTATCGCTAATAACTTATTTCTCAACGTTGATAAATGCAAGACACTGACATTTTGTCGAATCAAAACCCCGTTATCATTTAACTACGCTATAGATAACAAAATCTTGGAAAAAGTCAACGAAATTAGTGATCTCGGAGTTTTCTTGATACACAATTAAATTTTGTAAATCACATACAACAAATAACTAATAAAGGTATGAAGACACTGGGATTTATAATTAGAACTATCAAAGACTTTGATTCGCTGGAAGTTATAAAAATCCGTATATTTGTCATTAGTGCGCAGCATATTAGAATACAATTCAATAGTGTGGTCCCCATACTATATCATTCATATAAAAAACATTGAACGCGTGCAGCGCAAATTTTTACGTTTTATTAACTTCAAACTACACAAACCAATACAACACATAAACTATACATTCTTGCTAAATACACTCAAAATACATACTTTAGAAAACAGAAGAAAAATAACAGACTTAACTTTTTATTTAAAATTATTTATTCCTTATTAGACTGTTGTGAACTCCTGCAACTAATCAATTTCAAAGTACCTCATCGACAAACTCGGCAAAATATGTTATTCTGTAACGATAATTCTGGGACAAACTACCAAATGCATGCACCCATTTCTCGTCTACATATACTTGGAAATAAATTCACCTCTGCTGTAGATATATTTAATATAAGTTTACCCATGTTTAAAAGATACCTGAACGATATTTTTATGTTGCAACAATTATAAGAGCATCGTATAAGAGCTATTGTTTAATTATTATGTTTAATATATATATTATCTTTATACTCATCTACAATCCAAAAACTTGTTCCTCTTTTTTTCTTTCTATGTCATAAATATGTTACACTTATATACCAACTATGCATCATGTTATTTTTTTCTTTTAAGTTCTGTACACATAATCATTTTAATGTTAAACATGTAAAAGCCCTTTTGGGCGTTAATGAATGAATAAATAAATAAAAAGATTTTGGTAATTAGAAGAAATACATATCCCGACTATTAAGAGTCCTGAAGATCGTGAATGTGAGGATATATATCAAAGAACTACCTCACGAAATTCTGTAAATGGCAGGTATATAGTAGCTCTGCCGTTTAAGGGAGATATTTTATCCTTAGGGGATTCTTTTGCAATGGCAAAGAAACGCTTTTTATGTCTTGAGCGCAAATTGGAAGCTTCGTCAAAATTCAGAGAAGCGTATAATGCAATCATTCTGAATATTTAGAGAATGATTATTTGTCTTCCGTCACTCCAAACAATGAGGATGAGACGCCCTCATATATAATACCGCACCATGGAGTCGTACGAGAGGATAAAATTACATCGAGTTTGAGGATAGTTTTGGACGCCAGTGCAAAAACAAGTACTTCGGTATCATTGAATAATATTTTGTACAGTGGGGAAAATTTACAGGGGAATTGATTTAATATTATAATGAATATTCGTTTATTTCAAGTAGCTCTCGGCTGATATACGCAAAATGTTTTTGTGTATAGAAGTGCGGGAGAGTGATCGAAGATACCAAAGGATTTTATATCGCTTCTCGCCTCACGAGGATATGAAGATTTATCAGTTTAACCGCGTCTGTTTTGGCCTAACATCTAGCCCACGAAATTCTGTAAATGGCAGGTATATAGTAGCTCTGCCGTTTAAGGGAGATATTTTATCCTTAGGGGATTCTTTTGCAATGGCAAAGAAACGCTTTTTATGTCTTGAGCGCAAATTGGAAGCTTCGTCAAAATTCAGAGAAGCGTATAATGCAATCATTCGTGAATATTTAGAGAATGATTATTTGTCTTCCGTCACTCCAAACAATGAGGATGAGACGCCCTCATATATAATACCGCACCATGGAGTCGTACGAGAGGATAAAATTACATCGAGTTTGAGGATAGTTTTGGACGCCAGTGCAAAAACAAGTACTTCGGTATCATTGAATAATATTTTGTACAGTGGGGAAAATTTACAGGGGAATTGATTTAATATTATAATGAATATTCGTTTATTTCAAGTAGCTCTCGGCTGATATACGCAAAATGTTTTTGTGTATAGAAGTGCGGGAGAGTGATCGAAGATACCAAAGGATTTTATATCGCTTCTCGCCTCACGAGGATATGAAGATTTATCAGTTTAACCGCGTCTGTTTTGGCCTAACATCTAGCCCATTTCAAGCTTTGCGCACTGTCAGAAAGTTGGCCTCCGATGAAGGAGAAGCTTTTCCTGAAGCAAAGAAAATTATCGAGGAATTTTTGTATATGGATGATTTAGTTTATAGTGTAGAAACTGAGGAGAATGCTAAAGAATCGGCCTCCCAGTTAATTGCGTTGTTGAAGACTGGCCAATTCGACCTTGTCAAGTGGACAAGCA
>JAHDVE020002371.1:0-48077 GCA_022606495.2 Halesus radiatus | reverse complement strand
CGGATTTTGATTTCTCTTAAAATGACTGAACGAGTTAAACGACGGTACGGCATCAAATTTTGTTAAAAGCTTTGTGATTCTCAATGCGAAATGATTCGTAAAATTGAGCAGGTGTTTGGAGACGATGCTGCAAATTAACCGTCCTACCCATACGAACGTACGTGACACGGCCGCTATATTATCCCGAACGCAACAAGCCATATCCCGTACGTTCAGGTACAAAAAAACTATACCAGAAACTCGCAAAACATTTGAATACGTCAAGTTTTTTCCTGCGTCATCTCTTTTAGTATGTCGAGGTCAGCTGAAGCTAACGGATGCGTTTGGGTATTTTCGTCTCGCGTATTGTTATTGCGAAATCTAATGAAAAAAACCCAATGTTTTTATAGCTACTTTTTAAATAATAACCCAAAGGTCGGGCGGTTAAGGAGTGGTTCAACCGATTCAAAACTGGGTGGACATCCATCGGTGGAGAGTGATCAGCGTTCTGAAAGGTCACAAGCTGCTTGGAATACAGCCATTGTTGAGAGAGTAGAAAATCTAATAATGGGAGATTAATTAGTCTGACCGTGCTAGAGATTGCCGAAGAAGTTGAGATCAGTAAAGATTCCGCACGTGCAATTTTGCATGATGATTTGAACATGCACAGAGTGGCTGCGAAATTTGCGCAGTTGCATCACGACAATGCTCCATCTCATTCTTCGCACAGATTTTCTTTCCAAAACATGGAATTCCAGATGTTCGTCGAACTTCCTATTCCTTGCGACTTCCGGTTGTTTCTGAAATTTAAGATGCCATTGAAAGGATCCAGTTTTCAGAGTAGAGAAGAGATAATGCAGAACGCGACGGCGGAGTTGAACACCATTCCAAAAGATGCCTTCCAGAATTCATGTATATAATATATTCCGTTTCTCTATCTAATTATGTATAAACTGATACAGAAACATATAACCTGGCGGCAGGTCACTTATATTGTGAAGTTTCTATTAATAACAAAATAAACATCTAGTATCTGCCCATTTATTATCACTATCTCAATTGTTGATAAAGAATTAATTATGTACGCTAATGTGTTTGTCACGATGAGGTTTTTTTATGGCCTTTTCCAAGTCTACAGAAACCATAACCTCACCATTTTCCAGAGCTTTCTCTGCATCTTGGCAATAAAGAGATCGAGTCGTATCTGCCAAGCCACAATGGCGGTAAGTAACCAAAAACTAAGGCACTTTGGCGGTATGTACAAATACTGTTTTTTTTTTTTACGGTAAACACAAAGTAGGCCCTTAGGGAAATAATTTCCCTCAAGGCCTATATCATCTTTGGGAATGCTGTGTGGGGGGTCTTTTAGAGGATAGGAAGGAGTGAACTTGGGTTTGAAGAGACTAAGGAGGGAGGAAACACAGGGGCCGGCAGATCATTCCACAGCTGAGCTATTGAAAACAAGAACAAGTAGCAGAAGCGACCCATTCTCATGTGACAAATATCAACCATATGTGCACGTTTGGCATGTTTCCTGACTATGCACCAGTGCCGAAGGGGTCAATGACGCTAGTTCCTCAGAGCATCTTCCATTAAAATACCGGTAGAACAAGAACAGCATTCCCACCTGACGTCTGTGGTCTAAAGATTTGCAATCCGTTTGTTGAGATAGGAGAATCTATCAAACGGATCACCCATTTCTGCAGAGTTGAAAGTTTTTTTCAGGTATTTTGGGGATCCAGACAAGAGATGGCTACCAAATTCTACAGTGGGGTGCACTTACGATTTGTACAGGGTCAGCAGTTGTGCTTAAAGTATGTGAAAGAATTGGTTCTGAATTGAATCTCGAAATGGCTTTAACCATCATGTTTGTTGACTAGATCTGAATATCCAGGTACATCCTTACTTTCCCCTCCTTATTTCATCTCCTGGTTCCCAGAATGGTTAGTGAAATTAACAATTTGTCCAAAAAGTACGGTGATTCAAGCGGGTGGGTATGGGTACCGCCTAGTATTTCCGTACTATCTATAAAAATTTAATCACTTAATTTTTTTCACAGCCAATATAAACTTGTTGCAATTGAATCTTTATTCGTATTCAAATATGCATTAATAAAGTAATCATAATAAATATAATTTCGTAATTTAAAAACTTTTTTTTATTACTATAAGCTGAAGTACCGTGCGGGGTTATGAATGGTTTGGAGTAAAGTTTTGAGGTTGTGATGTGTTCCCTTACCCCTACCTCTACCCCTATTCCAACCCCTACCCCTACCCCTACCGCAACTCTATCCCCACCTTTTGACTCCTAGGGAAAATCAGAAACATGGAAAATTCTTTTCAATTTTTCAACCTAATTTGTAAGCTGGGTACGGGTACTGCCACCCCGGGAACTATTCATTGGATAACCAACACTTCTTCCATAGGTCACCCCGAGTCTTTTGCTAAGGTAGGTGACTTAGCAGGTGCGCCCAGTTCACAGGGTGAGGTTAGTCCAGGTCTTGGCGGTTGAAGAAGACGCCTTGACCTCTCCAGGAAGACTCTCAATCCATCGCCTCCTCGCACCGCAGTGGAATGTATGGATCAATACATCCGTCACTGGACACACTGATTCCTATCCACCATTCATACCCTTTTCCTTCCCAGAACTTTCTGTCCTTAAAAAACTCTCCACACATCATCCCCAAAGATGATATAGGCCTTGAGAGAAATGATTTACATCATTTTCATGATTTTTTGTTTTTTTAAAAGAAAGACAAATATTCCCTGGTTACGAATAACCTGACAATATTTGAAAATCTCCTACCACCATCACATCAAGCGGAAGATGTTGCTTGTGTCGTAATGGAGGACTTAGCCAGGCGAGGAATTGAACTCACGACGCCTGGGTGAGACACAAACGCGATTCCAACTCAGCCACTGACCGGTCATACAAAACAAATTAAATTTTCTTAGCGTGATATAAATTACTTAAGAGGAACGGCTGGGCTGCCTGTTTCATACATAACTTAATTTTGGATTTGAGGCCAAAATACCCGTCCAAACTGAATGATATATTTTTTTTAATTAAAGGTTTAGTAAATATCTAGTACGGATGAGAAGTATTTTATTTATTTTTGTTTTAAATTATGAAGTGTATGCCATGAAAAAAAATCAATTTTCATAATTTTAGAGGCAACGTAGAAAATAATTTGCGGATTTATCATATTTTAAAAAAAAATTATCATATTTGCTATGTAAATAAAAATATTAGCACAAAACATTAAAAAAAATGTTTTTTCGGGTTAATCTTTTAAATTATATATGGCAAATTTGTGTTCCAACGTAAATTGGTTGTTTTTAATTTAATTTAATGTCCACCATAATGCTCATTTTAATATTTCATTATATTTTCAAAGTAGACAGGATAAAACTTTTTTTTTTAAATCACCGTTAGCCCCCAAATAACTGTTAAAGGTGCCCTAAAATCGCGAATTTAATGGCCTATATTTCATAATGTAAAACAAAAATAAATAAATTACTTCTAATCCGTACTAGATATTTACTATTGTAAGCGACTAGTGTCGTTACAAGACTGTAAATTTTGTGTAGGTGCTGGATCCAGAGCCACTTTCTTCCGTTGTAGGGTTGTAGGGTAGGTGGATGGTGCTGTTCCTCACGCACCCAGTGGTCTATGTGAGGGGCACTAGGTGGGCCACTCCTCTGCCGGGTCCTGGCCTTGCAGTGACGTCCTCTTGTCTCGAGGACGTAGGCCCAGGACTGCTTCAGGCAGAGGGTGTCAGCGAGGCAGCAAATGATGGAGAGGGTGACGGCGAAGAAAAGACTTTTGTTTTGATGCTCACAAGTTGTAATAAGTTATGACTGCTTTATTTTTCAAAGTTGGCCTATTTATTTGAGTTCCCGAATGCGACAAGCATTTTACCCCTCTCCTTGCCGCAGGGGGGGACACGCTTGCCAAACTGGCACGCAGCGTATATAGTGAGCCTTAAACTGTCGGGAGCTCATTTGGCCGAATTCTTCAAGGTCGGCGGACGCCTGAATTTCGACATTTAAATTACATTTTAACATGATATTACATGAAAAAATTAAAAAGGTTTTGTACTACACAAAATCACTACGATCAGGTTAATTCTAGCTGTGTTTACTGCTGTCAATGTTTTCCCACGTCCAGATAACATAGCGCTTTGTAGCTTCGTTATCTGGTCGTAGGGAGCAATAAACATGAAAAGTTTAAAAGAAATTATTATTAACAAATTATTATCTCCTCATTACGGCATTATTCAAAAGGTTTATTATGCCGCTTTGAGGAGATTTACACGTTCAATTTCAACTAAATTATAAGAATAACAATCGATAATAATGCTAATGATAAGAATGAAAGGGAGCTGGCAACACGGTATTTTACCTAGTCGGAGTCTGACAATTTTCGAACTTCGATCGCAAAGACGCCGTTCTATTTGTATAAAGAACCTGTAAATTTAGAGACAGTAACTTTTAAATGTTTCGTCACTTCATGACCAATAAGAAACTAAGAAATAAAAATGAAAATTCGACGATCGAATCAATAAGTTTAAACACGTCTGGTACAACTATACTTTTTGATGAAAAAAAGATCATTAGGTTTAGGCGAGTATTTTGGCCTCAAATCCAAAATTAATTTTTGTATGAAACACGCCACGCTGCCGTTCCTCTTAACTACACTTATTTTTTTCTTTAAACTTCTATTCATGGTCAATTTTTTATTTTAATTTTTTATTTAAGGAGAAAATACAAATACAGACAGTAATATTAAAACAAAATACAATATCTGGAAAATTCGCCTGCATCCGAGCTATTTCTCACTGATTAATTAATTGATATGGATGAATAAACCTTTAAAATGATATTTAGACAAGTTAAGGAATTTAAGATTGTGTTACACAGAAAGAATTTGAAAAAGTGCACAGTGTCCAAATAAAGGAACAGAAGGTAAATAAATTTTACAAATAATTTTTACAAGAATTTAAAGGGAACAAATAATGATTAAATAAAAAAATAACAAATAGTACACAATGTGTAAACATTGTCCGTTGAAGTTTGTTCCTTTATTTGTTTTATATGAAATCAACTTTCAATTTTGTCTTAAAAGTACTGCATGCATCAAAGAATATGTCGGAATCCATCAAAGTTTGATTTTGATTGAATAACTCGCACATTTTTCCGATTGGATCCTGACACCAGCATTTGTGCTCGTCAGGCTAATGTGAAATAGGTGGTTAAACCTACGTGTTGTGGGTGATACTTTGAAGTTGAGAATTATATTTCTTGATTTCATAACTTCTCTACACTTCTTCGAATCATCTCTCATCCTTCCTCTGCCAGTTCCACGCCTCACTGCCATACATCATCAGGGTTGGTATCTGCATTTATAGACTTCCTATGCGTCCATATATTCAGTCGGTGAAATAAAAAAATAAAACACGGCAAGCCGACTGCGTTAAGATTTATTGGCAGAGAGGAACATAATATTACAATACAAGCGACGTACTAAGGGAGAAGAGCTAGGGGAAGGTTTATGTGGGGCGTTCAACGCTGCCGTTGTAGTACTTCAGATTGCACAGCACGTAGACAGGGGTGGCCAACCAGCAGCCAAGCATCACAGAAATAAGACCCAGCAACTCCTAGAAAAAGAAAAATAATAATTATTATTTCACCAATACTAAACACTGTTAATATTTTATTTTTAATTATTGAATATGATATTAACAACTCTCAGAATGAAATATGAAACCGAAAAGACGCAGAAAAAACAAAAGGTGACAGTTGCAGCTGGGACTCGAACTCGGAACCTCATTGTCTATCCGGGACCTTGCGCTCTAATCCACTGAGCTACGGCTACTCCAATCCATCCCATTGTCGTTTTCTTTTCTGTGTCTTTTCGGTTTCATGTTTATATAACAAATTAGGCAAATCTCCCAAACGGTGGAGCTCAGGCTTCGAGAATTTTTTTCAGAGTGGGAGATACTCTCAGCATCGCCCTGGTAAAAGACCACCATTCGGTAATGAAACGTCGATAGAAATGTCTTTACCCATCGCGTTTGGTGGCCAGATTTAACTAGCCAGGTACCTCTTCACCACGTGGAAGTACCGAGCTTTTCAGATCTGGTCACCAAACTGGATATATACATTTTTTTATTATTTAAATATGAAATACAGTTGAACTTCCACCGCTATAATGAGCAATTAATCAATGATATTTTAGTTCAGGATTACCTTGTATAAAGTCTCCTTTGTATACAGTACACTCTGACAATATAGAACGGGTTCACCACTCATTTCTTAGGTATATACATTTTAAATTCAAAATTACAATTGAAAATATTAATTATGTAAGTTTGATGAATAGATTGCATCTGATTACGCTGTCCGACAGGTGAGTTATGTCAGACCTGATTGTATTATATAGAATCATTAACACAATTGACAGCCCTGCCATCCTCGCCACTATTAAATTAAATATACCGACGAGGAACACACGATTAACTGTAACGTTTTTCTGCAACACTTACGCAACCAACTATCATTCAAATTCATTAAACAATGCACGCACGATCTGGGCAACGGGTTTGGAGATATTGTTGATATATTTGCTGACTCCATTTATACAGTAAAGTTTTATCTATACCAGCACTTTGATGAGTCCTACAACATGTGACGGATAATGTAGCGATAATGATTTATTATAATATTATAATATTCTTTTAGTTTTCTATTTCATGTCAGTGTTAATCGTTTAAAAAAGATTGTTCATTACTTTATGGTTAATAACAGATTAACAGTTAATAACAGGTTTATAATCAAATTTAAAACAAAAAAAGATTAAATTGTATAATACTTTGACGTAATAGAACTTGAATTATACTAAACTGACAAAAATTATATTTAAAATAATTTTAAAAACTTTGATCTTGATTTACTCAAAATTTCCAATTCACCTATCTATGGTGCCAATGTCCCGCCTTGATGGGGACAATCTACCAGCTCAGCTACCTGGAAAGACATGTTGTGGAACCAAGAATACCCAAATATCCAATGACAACCCTCCTGAATAACTGTGATGACCGGATTTGAATAGCTAGGTATTTTCCCACTTCCCTTCTTCCCCATCTCCTTTCCTTCCTCAATACCTTCAGTCTCATAACATATCCCTATTGGGGTTGCCATAGTCTCACTGGCTCCAGATGGTTGGGAACAGTGGGGACTCCTGTGTGGAATCACATTCGTTTACCCTCAATCTCGACTCCCAAACCCTTAAAAAATGTTTTTTTTTAAAGTAAGTTTTTGCCCTTTAATTTTTATTGAATTAATAAACTGTTGCATTTTTTTATACTGTGCGTGATTGTCACTTTAAGTGAAACATAAAACATATTAACCTTTTCCACGTGTCAAAAATATGTATGAATTCTGTCACACTCTTTAAATTCTAGTAATTTTGCAAGGCACGAGTGAGCCGCCCGCGTACAGGGCATGTATGGTGCGATGCACGGGTGCGCTCCCGCGACTAAAAGGTTAAGCTAGGGTGTCCTAAGTAATCTAGCGGCCGTAATGTAGCAGTGGATGTCGTCACTAAAACATTGTCCACACCATAGGATAGCAAGCTTTTTTTCACCGTGGACCCCTTGCCGTTCTTTTAATTTTCAGTGGGCCCTCCCCTAAAGCGCTAATGGAACAATCAGAAACTTTCTTGCGATAGTCCATAATGCAGGATAAGCAACAGGAATATATTTTTAACCCTTTATAAACAGCACCTTAAGTTCTTTGTTTGTGCTTAAGAACTTCGTGCTTTTGAACGAGGTGTGTTCGCGGGCGGCGCATGTGTCATATCGTGCCAACCCGAGCACTGCTCGTGTGTTTCAACTTGTTTGCTTTACATATGATAAACAAACGAACTGAGCTCGCCAGTTGCCACTTGACACTCGCAGAGCTTTACGCAAATCGTTTCTTCTGTTTTAACTTATCAGTTAGATTTGTTTATTATTTTTTTATTAATTTTATATCAGGTTAAGATTTTTTTGTGGATAAATTTAAAATAATACATAATATTTAAATGAAAAATTAAATACCCTGATGTTTTAAATTCTATTTTTGTGAAAAAACCCTGGAAAAAAGCTGGAATGTAAACCTTTAAAAAATTTGCACATCAACATGCCTGCGCGGACGCGATTTGCTATAAGTGCGCAGTAAGCTCATCGGTCGAACCTTGCTGAGCTACTATGCGTGCAGTCTAAATGGACTCCGATCCGCGGACCCTCATTTGCATCTCGTGAAACCCAATTTTTTTTTCTCCCTGCCATGGATCACTTTGAGAACCTAAGGTCTATACAAACCGTGTAGCTTTCCGAGAAGGTTCATTTTGAGTGGAATTTCAAATTGCAATTTGCGTGGTGGCCGCCGTACAGGTGACAAACAGTTGTAAATCTTTTTTTTTTTGAGTAGCAGAGAACATTTAAAAAAAATGAGTGATTTGAATCAGCGAAAATGACGAAACTTTGATGATTTTCTAAGAATCAGAAGCCTTACATAATGCGAAGACCAAAGACTACAGAAGGTCAGTTAAAATAAAATCTGTGAAGTAATATCGGGACTACAATTGAGAAATCAGGAATGTGTAAAATGTAAATAGGTTTTATATTATTCAAAGAAGCGCGAAGCTAGCAGTTCACAATGGAGTGCTGATACCAACCCTGATGTATGGCAGTGAGGCATGGAACTGGCAGAGGAAGGATGAAAGTAGACTGAATGCTGTAGAAATGAGATCTCTGAGGCGAGTGTGTCGTAATACTATGTATGATCGTGTGAAAAATGTTGAGATTCGCAAAGGATGCAAGGCTGATGTAAGATTAAGAAATGGACGCTTTGATGATTTGGCCACGTGGAGCGAATGAACGAAGAAAGAAGTTTTAGGAAAATATATGATGCGAATGTGAATGGAAGGAGTCAGGGAAGCCCTAAGAAGACATGGCACGATCAAGTGAATCAAATACTTTAGTCAGAAATCAGAATAACTAGAGAATGTATGAATGTGAATGAATCAAAAAGTATATGCTGAGATCGAGTTGTTTGGCGGTCCATCCTCTCTGCCTACCCCTGCGGTGAAAAGGTGTGATGGATAGTTTTTCACACCATTTCTAGGCAGAGACGACGGACCACCAAACAACTCGATCTGGGAACACACTCCTTGCTTCATTCACATCCATACATACTCTTCTGTTATTCTGACTCTTGACATGGCCCAACTTAAGTATTTGGTTAACTTGATTGTGCCGTGTCTTCCTCGGGCGTCCCCGACTTTTTCTTCCATTCACATTCGCATCATATATTATATATCTCCTTTCTTCGTTCATCCGCTCTACATGCCCGAACCATCTAAGCGTCCCTTTTTTAATCTTACTCATTACGCTTAGATCAGCATTGCATTCTTAGCGAATCTTAACATTTTTACACCTTCATACTTGGTTTTACCACGCATTCGCTTCAGGAATCTCATTTCTACATTCTCTATAGCGATTAAAAAAAAATAATAAAGTTGACCTTTGAACTTTTACGCCTAAGATGGTTTAATTGATTACACATTGATTCGTTCATTCTATATTTCACCACCGTTGAGTAAATATATATATATTTGCCGAGGGGTGTCAGCGTGCCGGAAGCAAGCTAAACTTTTCCTACAAATCACTTCAGATAAATTTAATCCAAACACTTTAAAATATCGAAATTATTTCTTGAACAGAAAATCAATGTAATTAATTGTATATCTGAAAAAACCCTCGACTCTGTGCAGAAACGGGTGGTCCGTTTGATAGATTCGCCTATCTTAACAAACGGACTGGAATCTTTGGAGCACAGACGTCAGGTGGGAATGCTGTCCTTGTTCTATCGGTATTTTAATGGAAGATGCTCTGAGAAACTAGCGCCATTGATCCCTTCGGTGCCGATGCCGGTCGGGAAACACGCCAAATGTGCGCCCAACCTTTGCACACAGTTGACATTTGTCTCATGAGAACTCGTTCTTGTGTTCAACAGCTCGGCTGTGTGTCCTCCATCCTACAACATGGGTCTCTTCAAGACCCAAGTTCATTCCTTCCTATCCTCTAAAAGACCCTCCAAACAGCATCCCCAAAAATGATATAGGCATTGAGGGAAATTATTTCCTTTGGGGACTCCTGTGTCCGAAATGTCTGGTGTAAGTTCGTGATATCAGTTGTATTTCAAATAAGCGAGCACAGTAAAAATCATTCATTCATTCAAAAAAAATTGAGGTTAGGTTCAAGTAAAAAATGTCAAAATAAAATGAAAACGTGTAAAGTGGGTAGCTAAATCGCCAGAAAAATTATAAAAAAAGCATTTAAAATAACGACTAGCACAAGTTTACTTTGTGCAGAAAATAATAAAGTGTCACTTTTGACAAGTTCGTTTTTCCTATCTGTCAGACTCACACAATTATGATTACGTAACATTTTAAAAACCAAATTTTCTTCATAAATATTTAATCAATTTCATTAAATAACAATATATAATCACAATATAACCATTTAACTACAATATTAAACAAATAAAACCAATAAAATCAATAGTTTAATCAGTAAATTACAGTTTCAAAAACATGACAATTTTTACATGAAAAAAATGCCAGAAATCACTTAAGCCATCGTGTTTAGTGACCAGATTTGCTGGTGAATATCCAACCTTCACCTTGCCCATCTTCTTCGCTGCAGCCACGCAGTATACCATCTCCAATTGAGGCATGCTGTGAGCTGAAGGAGATGGGCAAGAAAAAGGTTTCGATTCTAAATTTCAACAGGATGAAACTGACAGTACCTACCGCTCCGGACAATTTTACATTACTTATATAAGATCCTTGCAATTATTTAGGCGACTATGGCAGTAATTTCAATTTTCCGGGTCTAAATAACCTGATTATTTCAGAATTATTCCTACAGCCAGCATCACAATTGGAAAATATTGGTTCTGATTAAATCACAATGATGAAGGAAGCGAGGGAATCGAATTCACAACGCCTGGGGTGGGAACGGAACCCGCAGTTCTTACCCACCCAGCCACTAACCGGTAATGTTACTAGAGCAGTGTGACAAATTGCTCCCGACTTGTTAGGTAAATTCTGCCCTGATGCTGGTCAACTACAGATAAGAAATATGCGTTGTACTCACGGGTGTGGACACCTTGTTCCTTGCAGGGATCACTTGAGCGATGGCACGGTGATTGTTCAGCCTTTTCAGAACCAGGCTGGACATCTGGGGATTCATCACCAGCGGCTTGAACTTCAACAGCCTCTGTAGAGCGGACATTTTAATTTTTTTTGTAAGCGAACTTTCTTATCGAAGACTTTATATCGAATGAAAATATTGAATAATGTAATGTGGTGTTGTGGTGCTGCCAGTGTTTAGCACGTTTCCCTGAAATAATATTTATGGGGAATTTTTCCCCATAATTTAAAATGTTACTTTTCTCCTGGGCATATTTTTTTAAAAACTACTACACAAATCAATAAACATTACGGCGTTGCCAAACAATTTTGTGCAATGCCTGTTATGTAATGTTTTAAAAAAACATAAAAACATTTTGCAAAAAAAAAACGTTTATATAAGAACGGTTAAAAAGAAATATCATAATATAATACATTTGTTTCGCATGACGTGCTTTACCGGGTGAACCTGTATTGAGGCAGAATTTTTTATAAAATTATTTCTACTATTTTGTTTATGATTTATTTACAAATATAGAATATAAGTTCCTACACAGCAATATAATTTTTAGTTTACCTTTATTGATTGCTTACATAACATACAAACTCAGCAAGGCTTTGCACAATACAACAGTAACTGTCAACGACAAAGTGAGTTGTGGGCGTGTCCGTGTGCCCGAAATAACCCCAATTATTGGTGCACGGATAAATCAATACACATATGAATCTGCACACTTTTGAAAAATGATATAAAGCCATTAAATTTTTTAAAAAAATCTAGTCAGAACCCCAATCTAACCTAACATAATTAATTACAATAATTTAGTTATTTTTTTAATTACAAAAAAAAATATGATTAATTAGATTGGGTGAGGTTAGGTTTTCGGGAGTTTTTTTGTTGTACTTTAATGAATTCATAATCACCTTTAATGAGTGTGCCGATTCATATGTGTGTTGATTTATCATAGAACTAAATAATTATTGTATCTTCTCATGAAATTGAAAACATTGTCAAAATATATCGAAATAAATACCTATTGATTTTTATAAAAGATCAATAAAAATTTCATAACCTCTCTGGGGCCTGGGAGTCGAAGAAATAATATAAAACTGAACAATTTTTTGTTCAACTTAATCAATTTTTGAACAGTCACATATTTTTGTTGTATAATCCACGTTTTCTACAGCTCTGCTGTCAAAAATGACATCTGCCAGAATACGTCACATAATTTTATTGACCTCGTGGGAAGATATTTAACCTCTTCGGGCCCACGGTATCACATACGATACTCAAGATATATTTCTTAGATAGTCTTTGCTGATAATGTTTATCAACCTAAGAAGTATTAGATAAAGTAGGCATCTGTTTTATTGACATGCCTACTTTATCTAATACTTCTTAGGTTGATAAACATTATCAGCAAAGAATATTTATATTGAGTATCGTATATGATACGTCAGTTTTCTTTCAACTTTATAAATGATTTCAATTTGGAAGGCGGGTATAGGAACCGCCGCCCCGGGAACCAATAATTGAATAACAAAAACCTCTACCATAGGTCACCCCAAGTGATTTTCTACGTTTGGTGACTTAGCAGGGGTGCCCGGCTAGATGGGGTGAGGTTTATCCAGGTCTAGGCGGCGGGTGTGTCTCCCCATCAGCTGCGTGGTGGGTTAGATCGGGAAAGCTCCTTTTGCCTCTCCAGCCGAACTCTCGAGCCATCGCCATGCTTCTCAGTGGTAGCGATGGATTAATACGTCAATCATTCCTGGGCACACTGGCCCCCAGATTGATACCCACCCCTCATACCTCGTTCCTTCCCAGATTTTTTTCCTTCCTTTCTTTAAAAACTCCCTCCTCACAGCATCCCCACAAATAACGCAGGCCCTGAGGGAAATTATTTTCCTCCCGTGTAATCTAAAGAAAATATTAAGACATTTTTTCCCCACAATGTAATTATATTCTTGGACTATGGCAACATTTTTTGAATGGTGGCCATATTGCTATTACGTGACCTTCGAACAAGCTATGAAAAAGATGATAAAATGTATCACTTTGTACAAAAGCATCAATTTTAAATATCATAGAATATTTTACAACTATGAAATTAACTAACTCTCTTGCGAGGTGGTTAAATTACTAACTTAAATTTATCGGTGTACGATTTTTTCTCTATATTATAAGGCTATTGAAACAATATTTGTTAGGCTAGGCAAATTAAACTTTTAGGATGGATTAGCTACTTTTATAATCAGCCCAATTCGGTCTGACATTTAAAAATAGACAATAATTGAGGGGTCTGTGATCGCTTAAAACATTTTAAATGACAATACCAAGGACGCTCACGGGAAAATTAAAGCAAGTTTAACGATTTTTAATTTATTTTTTTAATTTAATGTAAATCAAATGAAATAATGTTATTATTTAGTTTTGCAAGTATTTTTAGTTTTTATTATTGTGACAGCTGTTTCGGCGTTTAAGGCCATTTTCAAACTGAGGTTAATCCACATTGTGACGACTTATTTATATGATTTAATTTACTCCCACTCCTTTTAAAGTTGGACGGGTAATGATTTATTATCGGCAAAACCGATTTAGTTAGAAAACAATTAAAATTCAGAATTCTTTGAGGTTTTCACATTTATAAAGTGTTTCCCCGTATTTAACTGACAATGTTGTCTTAATTGATTTATTTAAATGTGTTTAATGTGTTTTGATAAGGTGAACATACTGAGAAGCGGTGACTATGTAATTTTCCTTACTTTATTAATTGATGTTAAATTAGGATCATTCGTTCGTTTATTAATTTCTAATTGTTCAAGTAAATTTAATCTTAAGCCCTTTCTTTCTGTATGTAAGGATGTAAAGCTTCTATTAATTAATTTTTATACGTCGAAAAAACAAAAATAATAAATAAAGCAAATGCTGTTTTTTTTCGAGTCTTTTTTCCAATCCGGCGTGGTCTACGAGTATATTATCTTCATTTCCCTCAAGCAAGTGGCGATCCTGCAGCCGTTTCGCGGTGATCTGTGGTTTTGAGTTTGTCAACTAAAAATACCTAACAGCGGTGAATACGCCGTCTTATACTGGACCCTTAAACTTAAATGTGCAGAATAAATTTCAAAGACCAATTGGGTAGCTTGGTGGTGACAAAGTAATAACAAAAATTTGTTATACTTTATTTTAAAGTCCACATTTTATTGCCGAGCTATAATGTGATCTACACGGAATAAGGAACTCTTGTAAAAATATTACGACACAAATAAAATAGATTCAGATAGATCCGCAAACGTCGATTCTAAATATACGAGTATAAGTTTTATTAAAAGCGGTGGATACTAAGTATATTCTTTAATTCGTTTATTTTATTATGTATTATTTATTTCTCGCAGAATTTGTGAATCGTTATTTAAAAGAGAGAAACAGCGTATGGTTCCTTTATACAGAAAAAAAACTCGCCTTACTTTTATCGACTTGACCGAGTATGTCGAACAGAAGGAAGTTACATCAAATGTGCATAATTTGATGCATTCGAAGGTTCCTACCTTTCTGTTTGATAGACCACAGTGGTCCCGTGACTCTCATGCATGCAATACACGCCAAAGGGACCATTTGCTCGTTCTCCCCAGACATCGAACCGCTGTATTTGAGGGGAGTTTTTTTAATTTTTTTTTACTGTATATGTTAGCGCTTTCTTAATTCTGTAATTTCCGCGTTACCGACAGGTTAGTTGGTAGCCCGCTAGATGTCACTACTCACTAAACGGCCGTGACGTTTAACGAGAGCGAAATTTTATTATTGTAGCAATATGCTTTATAATTTTTAAGAAGATAAAAACACCTGAAATAGAGGCTTTAAATGTTGTTTCTTTTATTAATTGATAAACTAAAGTTCTTAAAAACTTAAGACAAGATTTTTGTGCATGGCGCAAAGGGTAACAATTATTTTTATAAACAATAATTATTAGCCTGAAACACTCATCCAAATTGAAAAAAACCTTTCCGAGCAAAGATAAATAAAAGTCCTGTCGGCCACATTTATCTTTGCTCGGAAAGGTTTTTTTTTTTCAATTTGGATGAGTGTTTCAGGCTAATAATTATTGTTTATAAAAATAGTTGTTTCTTTTGTTTATTGCAGAGAAACGCAATTAAGTCTTATTTGAACCAAGTGTGTAACACCATTATATATATATATGAATATATGAATATTAGCTGGAGTACGAGACTGGCGGGCGGCGTGTGCTTGTTTTATATACAAATCTACAGTTTTATTCCGAGCTTGATGAAATTTAGCTAACTTGACGTTCAAAACAAAAGGAAGGTTACTACTGTCTACATGAGATTTCTAAAAACCATCCCTTCCCCCTTTCCCACACCTCAAAGCAGAATTTTGGCTCTTCTTGATGAAATCTACTGGATAGGGGTACACTGAAATAAAATAATAGATACGGAAACATGTAAGAAGCCACAAGACTCTGGTAAATGCTGTAGTAATCTCCAGACTGGACTAGTGCAATATTCTGTATGCTGGTCTGCCTAGTGTACATTTTAACAGACTGCAAAGAGTGTTCAACACAGCAGCTCCTCTAGTATACCGTGCCACTAAATACTGTCACACCACTCCTCTTCTACGTGATTGCCTACACCTGGCACAGAGTCACAAAAACCGAGCGGGCTGGCACCATTATACTTGACTGATCTCTGCGTGAGGGACAATCTTACTCAAAGGTAATTCACGCTCAGGTCGGCTAAATCTGATCAGTAGACAGCTTTCAATGTACTGGGTCCACATTCTTGGAATGACCTTCCATTTGATTTGAGGTCAGAAAGCAATCTCGAAACTTTTAAAAATGTCTAAAAACCATAGTTGTATATAAATAGAGTCAACTTTCTTGGCAAAATCAGTCTAAAAAGTTATTTCCGCTCGTGAAATACGAAGGGGAGTGAAGCGGCTGCCGATGTAGTCCGAATCTTTCCGATCGCGAACGAACGGAACGCACCGCCGGCCGCGCAGCAGCTTCCAGCATTTTTTTCCCGGCGGTGAGTACCGACTTGAGATGCTTTTTGAATTTTTTTAACAATAAAAAAGCCAATTTATTGAATATTGATTATGATAAAACCTACGAAAGGTTACACAATTCCTTTTTCCTATTTCTTCCAGAACGACTTGTGCAGTCGTGTTATCATTTTGCCGTAGTCTTTGGAGATCCATACCCGGCGAGCGCTTGTAATCGACTGAAGCCCGTGTTATCTCAAATTGGCCTCATATTTCGAACGTTGATGTTTACTCCATTTGTATAACTCAACGCGACAAACGTATTTATTCAAATGGGGCTTCAAACCAAAATGTAAAGCGATTTTGAGGCGATTTCAATCACGCTTTCAACGGCGCTATACAAAACTGAGAAAGTGATAGCTTGGAGAAGATACGATTTTACACACACAGGACACAATATTAAAAAAACACTGCACGTTGCATGATTACACAGTTGATATTTTATCCTTCTTTACCATAATTGTTATGACATGACTCATAAGAAGTTAGTGGCAAAAGAAGAGTTGGTATTTATTTTTGTTTAGATTCCTCTCGAGGAAGTCTGGCATGTCTCCTGACATTATTTCATTCGTTTGATTCTAATAAAAAATCATTTTGTTTTGCAACATGATATGAATATTGAAAGTCCTTATTGACCAAATTTAATAACTCTGTTATTTTTCAAAACAAATGTAACCCAGAATTGATTTTTAAATTTCGTTATTCAATAATTATTTTTCTTAAACGAACAAATCATTCAAAATTGTTTTTAAGTACCTACCCTTCTAATTTAATATTTTTTGTTGGTTACAACAAAAAAAAACGGATCAAATATTACTGCATTTTTAAAATTGTTTACTCCACACAGGAGGATCCAAGAAAATAAAATCCTGTTGGCCTATGTCATATTTGTGGATGCTGTGTGGATATTTATAAGGAAAAAAAGGTCTGGGATTGAAAAATTTATGAGTGGAGGGGATGGTAGGAACTGGGGGTCAGTGTGTCTAGGAGTCATGGGCGTATTCATTATTATTGCTGTTTTTATATTAAATACCACCGAGGAGTTTTGTTTTGTGTGCCTCCGATAACTTAAAAAGTAAATAATTATTGTTTTTAACACGAAACAATTCTAATTATTACTAAAAACTAACTGCTGTAATATAAATTGTATTACCATTTAAATATTTTTTATATTGTTAGATTTGTTTATATTTATTGCTGTTTTTATGATAAATAAATAATAACCGCAAACGGGCTTTTATTTTTTGTGTGCCCCCTCTATTTTATAGGGTAAATAAATATTGATTTGAATTTTCCTCATAAAACACTTTTTATTAAGTTTATTAATAATGACTCTAATATACCCATAAGTAATGACCGAATTCACAGACGTACTAATTTTGAAACATGTGCATTTCAATTCTTAATAACTCCCTCCGACCAGACAGGCCTTGAAAAAATTGCACAAAGGCTAGTCGCGTGCATTTTGTTCGGACCAGAAACTATCGCAAAGCATATAGCACCCTTAACTAGTAGTTTAGAAAGTCGGCATAATTTTACAAAAGGAATTGTCACCCGAGGACAGCAATAAACCTAAAAGTGAGAGGACGGCCCGACACAGACAGCCGTGCCGTCGGACCGCGGGACAAAGTTATCGTTCTATTGAGAAATATATTAGACGATAGGAAATATTTCATAATTAACTTTAGAATTAATTAACTAGATTAAAAAAAACATTATTGTACACTTAGATAAAGCTATGTAATAAGTAAGCCATGCTGAATATGTTTTTCCTAACTAAATGATGCATTTAGAGATAATTACGATTTAGTTGCAGAACGGGCCTAACGGCGATATCTAGCAATGGAATTAGGTAATGGTCGACGCTAGCGCCAGGGAACCATTGGAACGTTTCTGTCAACGGAGAAGGAGAGAAATAAATCCCTACAGATGGTTGCCGACACTAGGGCTTTTTGTGAGAGGACAGTTGGCTTTACGTCTCCACCCCAGGAGGAAGTCCGAGTTCTTCTGTTCGGAGATAAAACCCCAGAGACCGCCCAGGCTCTGTACCGCGAGTCAACCACACGCTTCCGCCCAGGAAGATACTGGTCTTCGCCTTTCGGAAATCTACTGCAGAAGCTGCTCAGGCTTTGCACCGCGAGTCGATCCCCGCTTCCGCCCAGGAAGACACTGATATTCACTCTTCGGAGATCAAACTCCAGAGACCGCCCAGGCCTCTGACTATCGCCGCGTTAGTACCTACTCCCAACCCGGAGGTACTGGGATATCTACTCTGCATACCAAGCCGCTCTCTGGACCCTGGATAGCTATCATTAAAGGGAAGTACCTCTAAACTATTATTATAATTCATCCACCCTGTCACCTGTCACACAGTGAATATTAGACTTTCACGTAGTCTCAAAACCTAAAGATGAAGACTTTTACGTAGGATAAGACTTTCCCGTATAAGTAAGTCAAGTGAATCTCTAGTTTTTAGAATAAACTTTCCCGTATAATTAAATTAAGTGAATCTCTAGTTTGAATCAACTTTTTCGTAGACTTAAGCCAAGTGAATCGCTAATTTTAAAAACAAAGACTTCACGTAGAAATATGTACTTCACTCTCTAATTTTAATGATATTTTGTACCTAATTAAGATTAACTTTATTTAAAAACTAAAATAAATGACTTATTGTAAATACATAAATTGATTATTAGTTCCTAACTTTTTTGAGTTATTGCTATAATTATAACCCACCGAAATAATTTGAGTCTTATTAACTCCACAAAATTATTACCCACGTATTGAAGAAATGAATAATAATATGAAAAAATCGAACGACAATAAAGTGCCTTCCAGACGAATGGGTGGTCCAGTAGTGTGGCCGTCGGAAAAAATATATTAATCCATATTTTATTTATTGACTTAAACTTTTATTATGCATTTGCACAATTAAAAAGGTTTTTTTCTATTTTCGGGGGAATAAGAAAGTAAAAAAAAATATAATTTTCAGTAAATGAAATAAATTTACTAAAAAAGGTCTCAAGTTTCGAAATCGACATCCAATATCCGGCGTAACATCACTAGTTCGTATAAAATCTATGGCCTTGGTTTTGATCCTTTATCTATGGTCAGCATTTCTCTATGACTTCCACCATTTTGTTGTCCCAATACATCGCGCATTCTGCACCGATAAATGTTATAATTTCACTTTGGCGTTGGTATAATGAACGCAGCTGACCAGAAAACTGATGGGGTGAAGACAGAACCAGTATCAGAAGTTGAGATTGCTGAGAACGCCGAGGAAGCTTGCTGGGAAGTTCCCATACTTGGTATTGCTAATGCAGCTATTTCTACTTCCCGAGTCGAGGAAGAAGATAATTCGCAGAATTTGGAATCAGATGAAGACAAGATGATTTCCAAGGACAATGGTAGAACGGAATCAGAAATAGAACATCAAGATGGTAATAGCAATTTAAAAACATATTTTCTATTGTACCTATAATATGGAACTCTAGTTAAAAATATTACGGCTTTAAAAATATACATTCACGTAGATCGGCAAACGCCAATTCAGAATATACAAGTTTTATTATAATTAATTGTACGTAAAATTTATAAATCGTTAATAGGAAATCGTCTCATCAAAACACCTTGTTATGTTGATACCATTGCACTCGGAACGTATTACGTCACGGGTCTCGGCCGCGCGTATTCTTGTTTGAAATTTGTATTTTCATTTGTCGATTTTGTTTCGTATTTTAAATGTTTTTTTTTTAGTTTTGGCGAAAGTTAAACACAATTTGGGTGACTTTAACCTCTATAATTGTTGTTCAATGTAAAATACTATTATTAATGAAATAAATTTGAGTATTCATGAGCAAACCATTTATTAATGCGCATATTATGTTATTGTTAATACTGAATACTCTTATTATTCTGTGAGTTAAAGTTTCTAAAATGGTACATAATGTTATTAATAATGTTTAGTTACGGTTTACTTTGAATAGAATCTTAAATTATGTACGGTAAAGCTTATCCTTGTTTTAACATTTGACATTCTGACTTCAAAACCGACCGGCCGTAGATTTTGAGTGTTTTGACTAGCTTTAAAAATGTTCACTTTGAAAAAATTACTTTAACTATGAAAACAAAACAGAAATATGTACCGGTATTTAGGTTAGAACGTCATTATTGTTAATAAATATTAATAAACTTGACTCTTGTTCATTATTAATACGTGGCTATACAAATCCAGGGTTTGCGGGTCGAATATTGGCGTGAGATAGTAAAAGATGTGTTATTTGACAATTCATTAAAATGAAATAACATAAGATGGTCCTATGGGGTGTGTGATGGAAATGGAGCTTAGGGTAGTGAACGTCAATCGATTTTAATTATTCTTTTGTTTGTTTTTCAATGTAATTTCTTCGAACGTTAGTGTATTTATCTCTATCTATAAAAATCGATGTAAGTTTTGTTTGTCTGTCCTCGATTTGTTCGAAAATTACTGGACCGGTTTCGCTGAAAATAGAACAGTTTGTTCTTTTTTGTGCCGGGAAGATCTAGAGAGTAGTTTGAATGAAATCCAATATGTAAACTGTTGCTATAACGTTTTAAAATTATGATGAAAAACATTGAACCCGCCATGTTTTATTTAGGTGAGCCCTTAGATATAACACTCTGGTTAGCCACAGATTGCAAATTCAAAAGAAGAAGTTTTTTTTGGGTACAATATTTTCAAAATGGAAACGCTCCAAATGCTCCAAATCTATGGCCGGTCGGTTTTGATCAGTTTTGTGGTTAGTCAAATGTCAAAACAAGGATTAGCTTTACCGTACATAATTTTATATTCTATTCATAGTAAACCAAGTAAAAAAAATATGTACCTTTTTGGAAACTTTAACTCATAGAATACTAATAGTAATGAGCATTAATATTATCGTAATATCCGTATTGACAATTGGTTGTTCATGAATACTCTAATTTCTTTCATTGATAATTTTTTTTATATTGTACAAGAATTAAAGAGGTTAAATTCACCCAAATTAAGTTTAAATTTCACCTAAACTAAAAAAATACATATTTAAGTGCAAAACAAAAGTGAAAAATAAAAATGTCCATATTAATCCAAAAACAATGCGCCTGTGACGTCAGATGTTCCAAATGCAATGGTACCAACGTGACAAGGTGATTTTTTATTCGCTTTTAAATAACGATTTATAAATTCTACGTATAATACATATAATAAAAGTTATGTATTCAGAATCAGCGTTTGCTAACCTATTGCGGGGTTTGAAAAATTGATGCTTTGAAAATTATTTTAACCATGAAAAGTAATTTTACAAAAAAAACGAAATATGCTTGTGTTTAAGTTTTTACGTCATTATAGATAAAAAAAAGGAAACTGAAATAAATTGGGCTGGAGTTCCTTATTCATATTTTCAACGGGTTACTTAATGTTTCTGTTTATTAATTATTAATTGTTTCTGTGTTTAATTCGTAGAACTACATATAATTTTAATTTTAATTTAATGTAAATCAAATTTAATAATGTTATTTATTGATTAGTATGCGATTGTTTGAAAATGACCTTATACGCCGAAACGGCTGTCACAATAATAAAAACTAAAAATCTCGCAGAACTTAATAACATTATTAAATTTGATTTACATAAAATTTTAAAAAAATTAAGTTTCTGCATATGATTTTATAAATTGTATAGGAAAATAATCAGTGTCGACACTGCTTTTATTTGTCATTTTCCTTCTTTTCTAAGTGGCTTCCACACGAGCGGGCGGTCCAATACTAAAAAAGCCATGGCGTCGAAAGGTCCGACCATCCGGTCGTCCTTTCCTAAAGTTGGTTTGGAAGGCCTATTAAGGCGTTATAAAAAATGTTCGAGGTCGTTTGTTTGTGACTTTTTGAAGAATGCGAACGTGACAAGGTATTTTGTGGCGGTGCAAAGAAAACGTTGAATTCGTTAGCATTAGTTTCTGGGTCTGATACCATGTTATCATTTATTTTAAGGCGGATTTTTGGCTTAGGTTTAGAATTTGACTGATTCGGCTTTTCATTTACGAGGTGTGTTCAAAAGAAAAGGTGAATTTTGAATTTTCGCGAGCTGTGTACATTCGATTATCGTTTTTTTGTTATGTTGGTACACATATGTTTATCATATGTTAGCATTATCAGCCATTTTGGCTCAGTGGTTTGTTTTTGACAACCGGAAAGGTTAGTCACTATATTAAATATGTGTTTTGTTGTATACTTACCAAGTATGGTTTGTGTTATGTTCTATATTATGTGCATTAACTGTGCCATGTGATCTGATTCAGCTGATTAGCATTTTTCTCTTTCGTTGTATACGAGTTGGTTTGTCAATAACCAGAGTATGTTGTGAGATTTGAAGGTGTTTTTGAGTAATTCAGAGTTTTTGTTATTTTGGCTTGTGTCGATAGTCTCAAATTTTGTTTAGTAAAAGTTCAAGATCTTGAAAAATAATTTCGTTTAAATTATTAATAATTCATCATGAAATGTGACACGAATAACAATTGATTTCATACAATTATGAAATGTTTTGTAATGTGAGTGAAATAAAAAAAAAGTTTAGTTGTTTTTTCATTTTAGATTGCAGCATTGGTGGAGCTCAATCAGAAATTCTACGGAGAGTTTTGAAGACAGGAAGGAATCTATTCACTTGCAAAGACTGTAACTTCAAAAGCTACGAAGCAGAGATATTCAGTGATCATTTACAATTACATATAGGGAAGAAACCGTTCAAATGCTCGCAATGCACATATATATGCCATCAAAAGGGAAATTTTGGTCGACATCTTCGAACGCATAGTGGTGACAGACCCTTCTCATGTCTGGAGTGTAACTTCAAGTCAGCTGAAAAGGGAACTCTAACTAGGCATTTAAAAACGCACTCCGGACAAAAGCCATTTCAATGTCCAGAGTGTAGTTTCAAATGCTATCAAGAAGGAAATTTAAAAAGTCACTTACGCACCCACACAGGTGAAAAACCTTTTGCATGTTCAGAATGCGCGTACATATGTTCGGAAAAGGGTAATTTACGGAGGCATTTGAGAGCTCACTTGGGTCAAAAGCCTTTCTCATGCCCACAATGTTCATTTACCTTTGCGGATCAAGGGAACTTGATCAAACATGTCAGAACCCATACCGGAGAAAAACCTTTTCTATGTTCACAGTGTAATTATAAAGGGTCTGAAAAGAGGAATTTAAATAGGCATTATTTGCGAGTGCATTTGAAGATAAAACCCAAGGAAAGTGTGAGGAAAAGAAAGAAAAAAGTGTAAATTGAATTGAATTGAAATTTAACCGAATTTTGGAATTAACAAAAAGATTTTTTGTTTATGGGTTTGGGAAATAAACCCAAAGAAAGCATTTACTGGTAGAACAGTTATTGAATATACAAAAAAAGGATTTAAAGTATAAGAAATTGATTTATTCTGATAGTACAATTGAAGTTTAAAGAAGGAAAAGATTGAAAAAATTAGAAAGCGCGAGTGCCATTTAAGAATAAATCTCAATGGTTGGGTTATTTCACAAATTTAAAAGTAACATTGTCATTAATTGACCAATCAGCGCCATTTCGATTTTTTTTAATCTGACAGGTCCTTGTTGAACATGGCTGATACCTGAGATGGGTTTTCACTGCGCTCCAGTTACAGGAGACAGATATGAAACTGGTTCTTTATCCAGCTACTTTTGTAATCGGTTCCCCAAAAAGAAAAAAATATCATGGACAGCTAGGGTAGAAAAAAAATTCCCATCCTGATCTGGTAGTTAAAGGAATTCAGTAAAAAAAAATCCTACCGGTACCATTGACAACAAAGGAACCGGTTCCAAGTAATCGGGACATGAATATCGACCGGTAAAATGTCGATTCTCCGAAAAGCATCACTGTCGTGTTAAGCTTATCAGCTGATCACAATTTGATTAAAAGCTGAAACGGACCTAGAATCGGCGTTTTACGGTAAGCGGCTACAGGGCCGCATCGTACGCATCGGATGGATCGTATCAAACGGATTTTAGAATTCTTTGTATAATTAGTCGTACAAATGCGTCCACTGATTCGCACTGGACGGACCGCAAGCATCGGACCGTCGGTAATGCCGCCGCAAATTCTCGGAGGGGCAACTATTCCGATGTGTGCCGATGACGTCTTACGTATTGCCGTTCCAGTGGACGCACTCGCGCGTAGCAAGTCTTTCTTCGTGTCCTATCGCCTCCCTGTATGTTGTATTCTATCTTAAATAAATGTGTTCTCAGAATGTCAAGCAGAGCAGTAAATTTGGCATGAGACATAAGAAAATACTGGAAGAATTTTACGCCGTCGTTTGACATATCAGGAAATAGCGTATGATATTCTCATGCGATCTCTTCTTGAATATGTCATGTATCTACATTTTCCGTTTTTTTTTTAAATCTTTGTTCTACCAACAAGCAAGTAACCACGACAAGTTGTCCTTCATGACTTTCCATTTTGGCTCGCACGTCACAGAGTTCGTCCGCTCGCTACGAAAAACGTCGCGTCGGCATTCCGAATACAGTGAATCCGTTAGATGCGATCCGTCCGATGCGTACGTTGCGGACCTGTGGCCGTATATCTTAACGTGGACTTTTCAATGTCGAAAAACAAAAAGGCCCTGAATGTCCTATTTGAATTTATATGACATATTATTATTATTATAATTTTATTTTTTTTAAAATTTAATGTAAATCAAATTTAATAATGTCATAAAGTTCCGTGGAATACCTCAACCTAGAATAGCTTTAGGAAAATAGGAAATTTTGGTAATTCTGTTAGTGAACTTGGAGATTATACACACAGAAAGCATGTTCTGAGAATGATGTATAGAATTATATTACCTAACAAGGTTTTAAATTATAAATTGATATTTTCTGCTTCAGTAAAGTTGAGGGAAAAACCATGAAGAAAACCATGTTTTGTTTTATTGAGAATCGTGTATGTTTGCACTCTGACGCGATTCCAACCATGGAGGTACATAAATAGAGTTAACGTTCCTTGCGAAATCATTCTAAAAGTATTTCCCGCGAGTAAAGTATGAAGGGGGTGAAGCAGTTGTCGACGTTGACCGAATTCTTCCGACCGCAAACTAACGGAACGCGCTGTCGGCCGCCCCGCGGACCGTAGCATTTCTTGCCGGCGGTGCGTGCCGACTTCCAATGTTCTTTGAGTTTTTTCAAGCAATGAAAAGGCCAATTTATAGTATATACTGATTATGGTAAAACCGATGAAAGGTTACACCATCGCTTTTTCTACTTTTTCCAGAACGTGCAGTTGTGTAGGCATTTTGCATTAATCTTTGGAGATTCATACCCGGCAAGCGCTTGTAATCGACTGAAGCCCGTGTTATCTCAATGTAGCCAATTGGCCTCATTTATGTTGTCCATATTTGGAATTCCATTTATATACATCAATGATTTAAAGTCATCGATATTACGAGTCTAAGGAAAGTGTTTTTTACCACAACGTCATGACTGAAGATGTTATGTGAATTTTTGCTGGTTTTAGGGTGAAGTTTGCCTTCGGTGGGCAACCTCCGTAGGAGATGATACTGTTTACTATAGAAAATTAAGCAAGATCGATTAAGCAATCCTGTTTAGCCAATCAATGTGGCTTGCCAACAGGCGCCTGTGTGTATTTATTTACATACGTTTTATATATTATCAGTTTCATCTTAATATATTCTACAGAGTTTCTGTCATTACTCTTTCATACATTTCAATCAATTAAATTTTATTTATTTAATTTATTCTGTGTCACAATTAATTAATTTAAAAATAATATATAGTATATTTGCGCACGTTCCTGAGTGGAAGATACTCTCAGTATCACCCTGGTGAAAGACCACAATTGAGATTGGAAACATTGCTTGAAATGGATTTTAGCCGTGTTTGGTGACGAGATCTGATGATATATATATATATATATATATATGAAATGTTGATATATAGGTGATTCTTCTAAATATTCAGGACTTATAGGGGCAACAATTAGTCTCTCATCGAGTGAACAAGAATGATGAAGATGTGCAAGGTACAAATAAAGAAAACCCTTCAAATTGCTAGTTTAATAACCAACGTAACTGCCCCACAATCAAAATCAGTAGTTTGAATGAAATCCAATATGTAAAACTGTTGCTACAACGTTTTAAAATTAGTATGAAAAACATTAAGCCTGCCATGTTGTTTTGAGGTTAGCCCATAGATATACCACTCTGGTTAGACACAGATTACATATTCAAAAGACAAAGGTTTGTTTTGGTAGAATATTTTCAAAATGGAAAGCACAAGTAGGTACCTACTTAAAAACTTAATTATAAATATTTTGACATGAAAATAAAATTTACAAATGAATGTTTTTTTTTTAGAGATATTAAAAGTCGTCACAAGGCATTACTTTGCTGTCAAATCAATTACGGCACTCAAACGACAGCAAAATTTCGTAAAAAAAAATCCCGAACAAGGCCGGGTACACATCAACGAGTATTAGATGTATTTCCCGTTATCTCAAAATTTCCCATATCTTCTTAATCCCTCCCCCCTTTTACGTTCTGTCTCTTTCTTTTTATATTTTTTTTATATGTTGTCCCATTCAGTTACATGTAATCATATCTCTGTCTCACTGTTCCATTGTTTCGTTTTATATTTTGTCTCCCTCTTATTATATTTTGTATATCTCACCTATATACATACATATGCTCATTCTATGTATTTTTGTTTAGTTTTTAACTGGTTGCTGACGAATTAAAAATTAATTAGTCATTAAAAAAATGTTTTTTTTTTATTTAATAAAAATAAGAAAACACTTATTATGAGTAACGATAAATTAATACGCGATTGATTTTCAGGGAGAGATTAATGCCCGTTACACACAGTTAATATGATATTTAGGCGTGGCATATATCTCGATATCGCTCGCCATACAATCCCAAGTACTATCATATATCTGTGACAATTGTACGGCGGGCATACCCCCCCAGATACATATTATGATAATATATTAACTGTGTGTAACAAGCTTAACGAAAAACTTCTGCACTTCATGGCTCCGAAACCCACGTGACTGATACGACGAGTGTATTGTTTGGTACTGTATTCTTCAGAGTTAAGATTTCCCCGGTGATAGCCAACATTCGATATGTAAAAACACCAAAAGGTGAGGGTGCAAGTAACTGATAATGATTATTGTGAAAATATTATTAATAATAATGATGTGTTTATTTCAGCTGAACAAAGCGGTGAGAGCAATACTCTGTCTGCCATAAAAAAGAATACTTCTGAATAAATTTCACGATGTGGAAATAGTATATAAAAAATAATAAAAAGGTGAACATATTTATCACTTATGCTACGGTGGCTTGAGGGAAATTTTCCATTTATGGTGTAGGGGCGCGCCCTAACAATGGGCGACGGTCAGGACAAGAGCACTTTCCGATATCCGGTAGCGCTGACTCGTCCCGGCTACTCTGTGGCGAATCAAACCACCGAACACATGCACTCTTCCCTTTGCAAACATCTGCGAGGCGCTGCATCGCCAGGGGAGGCCAAACAGCGCCCCATAACATATTAATTTATCAAAGGATAATTAATTCATATAAGATCTAATCTTATGATTTTTTAATTTTTTATATGAATACCGCACAAGATTCCCAACTACTCCCAACCGTCTGGAGCCAGTGAGACTATGGCATCCCCAATTGGGAAATGTTGTGAGGCTGAAGGTATTGGGATGGAGAAGGAATTATTAAGGAAGGTATTGGGGTGGAGAGGGGGACGAGGAATGTGGGGAAATACCTGGCTATTCTGATCTGGTCACCAAACCCAGCTAAAAGTCATTTCAAGCAACGTTTCAATTCTGAATGGTGGTCTTTTACCAAGGCGATACTGAGAGTATCTTCCATTTGAATGTTATAAGGTATTATTATGTGCTTAATCATAGATAAATACAAATAGTATAAACATTAGCGTTCGAAGTGGGGCAACACAAATGAGGCCAATTGGCATCATTGAGATATCATGGGCTTCAGTCGATTACACGCGCTATGGATCTACAATGATTACTGCAAAATGTCGACATGAATTGGAAAACAGAGAAAAACAATTCATATTTCGTCTGCTTTATCATATAACAAGGAACCACAGACACAAATTTTGGACAAAAAACTTCTTATGGTACTAAACTCTACAACAAAATCCCACTATCCTTCAAAAACCACAACAGCCATAATAAATTAAAAAAAAATCAAATGAAACACTGGATACGTTACACAGGGAGATCTGAAATAGAAAATATATTAACACCAAATACAGACTAACACCGAAACCACTCATCTGCACTTAAAACACTTCACCTTACAATTATATCATTTTTCATCAAGCTCATCAATTAATTTCATATTTTGTAAATGAAATGCACAGCACGAAAAATCCCTGTGAGGATATCATTATTTATATAAAAAAGAAGATAATAAAACATTAGGATTATTATATTATTAGAGAAAAGCCCACAGTCTGTAATTCCACACTAATAATCAATATTCATGTAAATTGGCTTCTTTAATGCCAAAAAAACTGCAGGAACACTTGCAATTGAAACGCCGGTGAGGCAAATGCCCCGAGTCACGGCGCTGGCGCCAGCCGTTCTGCGACTTCGTTCGTTGTGTTCGTTCGCGATCGGAATGTTTCGAACGACATCTACAGCCGCTTCACCCCCCTTCGTACAATAATATTTTACACTGATTTTGCAAGGAACGTCGACACTTTATACATTGAGGTCAATGTACCCACCACATTAAGAAGAAAATTGGGAAATATATTGCTTTTATCGTGTTCCACTCTCGTAGGTATATCTGATAAATATATCTAACTAACCTAAAAACTCGAATTTGTTTTTTGAGCTCCTTCTATTTTGCCGACTTATATGGTTAAGATCCTCGGCTGTGGCGCTATCTTAAATAACATTTTAATCATATGTATTGAAATTTACGTCTGCGGCACATTCCATAGTGATAGATATCCTCGGTATCGTCCTGGTGAAAGACCGCTAATCAGAATCGAAACTATAAAGTTTCGATTCTGATTAGTTGTTAGCTTGGAATATCTTTATTATACGTGTTTAGTGACTATATTTGAAAAGTCAGGTAGCTACGTCCCAACCTCTTTCCACATCTTATTACTTTTTCCACTTCAAACATAGCATAGTCCCACTGGCTCCGGGCAGTTGCGACTTTTGTGCGGTATTCATATAAAAAGACAGAGTCTTCGAGCTCCAGTGTGCACTCCGATGATCTTCAACATTTCACCTCATTCCCTCGACAATCTTTAATAAATTTCACTAGAGTTATCGATGTTTAGCTCTTGGCTCTGCATCATTGAAGGTTTTGCCATGTCTCTTGGCTCTGCATCATTGAATGTTTAGCCATGTCTCATGGCTCTGCATCATTGAATGTTTAACCATGTCTCTTGGCTCTACACTGTTGGACGTTTAGCCATGTCTCCTGGTTCCACATCATTGTACTAAAATCCTTAAGTGTCAATAGTCTCACTATTTCCCTCAGTAATTATTTACCCCTTTCGAGCAGTTTCCTCGCTCCTTTTATGTCAAAAGATTTTCGCAAAACTACCTAAGTAAATAAAAAAAAGTAAAACAATTTATAACACATTATTTATATTATATGTACATGGTAATATCATTCTACTTTTAATATAAATTTATAGAGGAATACTTATTGCATAAGTAAATAATATTTTAAAGCGACGATTTAGAATTTCATCTAATAGGAAGCAAAAAAGAAACAGAACCAGTTGTGTTTCCTGTAATCATATATACAAATAAAAAAATACATTCTCACTGTCCAGCATGTTTCAGCATATGTTTCTCTAGCTGAATCTTCCTGCAGCACGCGTAGTTACACATAGAACAATGGATAGGCTTCTGCCCTGTATGAATTCGCATGTGAACTGTGACACTATTCTTTCTCGTGCACGTGTAGTCACAAAAAGAACAGGCGAACGGACGCTCTCCCGTATGAATACGCTGATGCTCGTTCAGACCCCTTTTCGTCGTAGTAGCGAAGCTACAGTCGCCACATTCGAAAGGTTTTTCTCCGCTGTGAACTAACATATGAATGTTAATACTACTCTTCAACGAGCACGTATAAGAGCAATATATACAGGAAAACGGCTTAGCGTTTGTATGCGTAAACGAATGCATCTTCAAATCTTTTTTTGTGTAACAAGTATGACTACAGTCTGTGCAAGCAAAGGGCTTAATGTCCGCGTGCCGCAATTTATGCGCGTTCAAACCGCTTTGAGTTGTACTTGCAAAACTGCATTCGTCGCATTTGAAGGGTTTCTCTCCTGTGTGAGTTAATATATGCGTTCGCAAGCTGATTTTTTTCGATGCGGTATATGGACACTCCGTGCATTTGAATCGCTTAACTTCATTGTGGTTTAAAATGTGGACTTTTAAACTTCCTTTTGTAGAGAAAGTCATAGTGCAGATTTGACAAGCGAAATTCTTCTCGCCTGTATGTGATAATAAATGAAATTTAAGATAGCTTCGCTTTACAGCGGTATAGCTGCAGATATGACAAGAGAATGGTTTGATCTCACTGTGCGTTAGCATATGAACTTTTAAGGCCTTATTTGAAGAACAAGAACAACTACAGCCAGTGTAATGACAAGAGAATAGCTTCTCTTGCTTATGAGCTAGAGTGTGTTTCTTTAAATCTTCTTTGCTCTCAAAGGAATTCTTGCAAAGCTTGCATACGTATTTTTTCGTCTTGCGGTTCGTAGTTCGATTGAAGCCGTTCGAACTTGTGGTAGGGACCCAATCTGGATCAAGGAAGTCCTCTCTGATAGGTCTTAAATCTGGAAGTAAAAAATGATGTAATATGACGTAAAAGAGGTTCAAGTTACACCTACAACGAGTACAGTTAAACCGATACCAAATATAAAATAATGAACTCTGTACATTATAAACATTTTTTGTTTTGAATATTAACCCCACAAAGGAAGCCCTGGGGTTTAATTTCCCTAGAGACCTATGTGATATTTTTGGATGTTGTGTGAAGAGTCTTTTCGAAGGGGAACATCTGGGATCTGAAGATAACAATGCTGCAGGAGAGAGGAAACAGAGGCTGGTAAATCATTCCGCAGCCGAGCTGTTGAACACAAGAAAAGATTCGTAGAAGAGACCTGTTCTCATGTGACAAATGCCAAACGTGCACAAATGTTGGGCGCGCGTTTGGCGTGTTTCCCGACTGTTCACCATCCGAAGGGATCAATTATGTTAGTTCTTTAGAGCATTTTCCATTAAAATTTGTTCTTCGATTTGTTCTTGTGTTCAACAGCTTGGCTGTGGAATGATCTGCCGGCCTCTGTTTCCTCCCTCTAAAATACCCTCCACACAGCATCCCCAAAGATAGGCCTCGAGGGAACTTATTTCCCTCGGGGCCTCCTGTGTAATACAACCTCATGGTCTTAGACGATTCTGCGCCTTCCGGTGCCGTACACTCGGTGTACATTTAGAGTTTTATGTTTCATAATTATAATAATAGCAGAAAATATACCAATATAAATAAGTAAGGTAATGTATATGTAGAAAATAATGTGTCGTGCTGAAAAAGAGGAAAAATGTACAAAAATCTTTACCATTTTCAAAAGCCGCATCGTAAATTCCTGGTTCGGCCTTGATGCTCGGAAACATAAATGCATTTTGTGTAACATCATTTTCTGATCCAAGTTCGCTTAAAGTTTGCTGAAAGACACTGCTGTAACGGAGCAAAATGTGATGACCATCATTTTGTGAGATCGCTGGCAACTCGGAAACTCGAAAATCTGTACACAAATCGCCATCCTGATTACATTTTCGCGAAGCTTTGCTTTTATCGCTTAACACATCTTTAATTTTATCGCATTTTTCTTTGTGGGCGTTCAAAGTTTCTCGCATTTCAGCGCTCTGCAAACGGCTACCATTGATTTCGATTTGTGTCTCAGTTTTGATGTTTGAATTAAAACATATAGGGATTTCATCGAGTTTGTAAAATGATACATCGGGATATGCCGAGAGAATATCAGTTAAATCTTGTCTAGAAGAACCGGGTTCGGCTTTTATGGATGTTGTGTCTGTAACAGCTTTTTGTCTCGTCAGTGACAAGTCGTCGTTTTCTTTAATAATGTCGCTATCGTTTGCTGTTAATCCATCATTGCTGCTATTGTGACTGCTTTCTGGCTCGTTTTTAATGAAAAGCGTTTCAATGTTTCCAATATCCATCATTCTAGAATATAAATAAATATACAACAATTTTAAATTATGAAATGGAGGAACTTAAATTTTTTTTCAGACACTAGGAGGTCCTGTGCTGAGGACAACTAGGTTTTGAATAAAGGGGTTTTAGCGACTTCTATATTTCAACTTCAAGGTTCGGGTAGGGTATCTCCAGTAATTTCTATGAAGTTGTTTAAATAATAGGCAGTTCTTCTTATGTTAATTCGTTGAGCCAAGCTTTCCTGGGGCGCTATTCACGTTCTTTTTAAGGAAGATTCCTCACGTTTTTCCTTAGGGCTAAAGACTTCTTGATTAACTGCGGAACTCCGGTGAGACATAGTAAAAATATCCTAAATAGATTGTCAAGAGATCATTTGAAAACACAAAGTGACATAAGATTTTGAACTAAAACTTTTAAAAACAATTACATTACATTATAATTCATCATAATACGAGTACATTTTTATTTTATTTTTAAATATCACAAATAATCCTTTAAACGAAAAATCACGTTTTTTAAAAAGGTACCTATCTCATTAGATAGTAATGACCTTTTTTGTCTCTAGTTCTAAAAGTGACATTTGAATTTTTGCCGACCAAAAAGATGGGTCATTCCACTTATTTTAAAAACTCAGTTCCAATTCCGACATGGACTCGATTCCTCGCACTCGGTTTTTGTTCCTCTCGGTCCGCATAGGTCCGCCGTTCCGGAATCAAAAATTGTTCATATTACATTAATGAATAGGGACGCCTTTTTTTCTGACTCCAATTCAAAACATTTGCCGTTCCTTGAGTGTGAGTTCGAAACGAGTGAATCCAGATTTGCGAACTAGGAGTGAGTCCACCGCCTTCGGAATCGAATTAATTGGACTCGGCCGGTCGAATCGACTCTCTTCAATGCCGCGCTTGACGTGAATTGTCGAAAATGTCAACACCTATATAATGTTTACTAGCTAATTATGTTTAAAGTAAATAGTAACATAATTGGTAACATAATTAATATTGCGTTTTTCTCTTGTTAAAACATCGCAAATATCGACATTTTTGATGAATGTCGCTCGCTGAATTCAGCTGACATCCGACAGAACCGGGACCGCAGTTAAGTAAGAAGGCTTTAACCCTAAGGAAAAAGTTAAGGAATCTTCCTTAAAAAGAACGGGAATAGCGCCCCTGGACTTCAATGATTGATTGAATTACTTTGTTTGATACTAAGTGGGAGTTTGTTTTATAATTTTACAGCAAAAAATTCAGATTTTCTTTGTCCAAAAGTAGTATTACACTTAGGTACATTTGTCTAGTTTCTTTGCTCTGGTATTGTGATTATGAGGAATTATAGTTAGTTTGTCCTTATTAAGAAGATGAACTAGAACATTTTTGGTAAAGAATTTTTGAATACTTGGAAAGTCGAAATGTTTAAAAATTTCCGTTGTTGACATTCACATTCATACTTTCTCTTTCTTTTTATTAAATTACAAAGAAATAACAAATAATAGATAACTGCCGTACAATAATAGCGTACAACAATATTAACTGATAAACTACTTTCGGACAAAGAAACTACATATATTTTGCAACAAAACTCCACAACATCCTTCTCCCAGATATAAAACGAATAGAAAAGTTCAATGAGTACATACAAGTCAAGTCTGGCTAAAAGAGGTCAACGAAACAACCTTAAAAACTGCAGTAAAAATGACATAGAAGACGCACCTAATTACACGACATTCAAAGTAAATAGCTTAACATATTCGTAAAAAGCATTTACTTTGTGGCTTGCCGTAATTATAATATAAACACATACATTTGTTTTGAGCCACTTCAATTTAATATAATTATCAACCGGTTGCGGAAGTACCCTTCCTTCGTCAGGACTATATTAAGACAATTTTTTTTAAAGAAACACAAATATTCCCTGGTTACGAATAACCTGACAATATTTGAAAACCTCCTACTACCTTCAGAGTACGCGGAAGATGTTGCTTGTGGACTACTATAGTCGACGGAGGAAGGGTACTTCCGAAACCGGTCGATAATTATATTAAATTGAAGTTTTTTTAGGGTTTTTTACAGTAACTCCCACATTAGGAGGCCCCGTGGAAAAAAGAATTTCCTATGTGGATGCTGTGTGGAGGGTACTTAAAAGAATATGAAGGAGTGAAACCTGCGACGGAGGAAACACAGAGGCCGGCAGATCATTCCACATCCGAGCTATTGAACCCAAGAACGAGTCGTAGAAGCGACCCGTTCTCATGTGACAAAAGTCAAAATCCTTACAATTTTTTTAGGAAAGTACTTCTCAGTGGTTTCATATAGAATAGTCTTGAGAGTAAAACATGGTACAGTAATTTTTCTTATTAAGGTATTTTAAAAACTAAATTTGAAATTTATGGGAATATAATCAGCGGGAACACGGAAATGAATGCTCTCCATTATAGCTGAGTTTACGAACCATTCGCGAATCGCTCTAAAGAAATGTGTAACAATGTGTAGATCCCTTCTGACCCGCAGACGGTTCATTCCGAGCATACGTAAGAGAAAGTCGGTAGGATAGTCACGCGTAGTAGCCATACTCCCTCAGGTAGAGAAATCTCAAAAATTGACTCTAAACTCTCTCCAACATGAGGGAATACTTCACCTGATCTGGGCTCAAACCAACATGTAACCATATTGGGTTCCACACTACTGAACTAAACTCAAGAATGCTAAGAATTATGGATGTAGCATTTTATTTGAGAGACATTGGGTTTTTGAACGATTTAGTGAGTCGATAAGTCCTGGACACTGTGTTTTCTACGTGGGAATTAAAATGAACTTTATTCTGGAAGTCGATCCGAGATCACAAACATTGTTAACAGACTCTTATGTTATAAGGATACTTGACTTAAGATAAGTAAGGTATTCGACAAGCTCAACACTGTGTTTGTGTTGTACACGTTATTAATAAAACTTACGTTGACTTACTATAAGAGCGTAGTATTTGCATGTAAATGATGTAATTTAACTATATTAGGTGGTCATGTCCATACAATTTTTAGAGTTAAAAGAAAACAGCCTCTACAAAACGTCAAACTTATGTACTGAGGTTTAAGTTAATCATAGAAAAAGTATTTTTAAGTAGAACTGGGTCAATATCCATGATTATACTATGTTCAGTGGATCATGATATGGCTCAATTGACGTCTCTTTCTCACTCAGGCTCTTTTTACGTGCTAGAAAGCAATGACAATAGATACACAGCTCAACATTTTCAAGAACCACTCTGAATTATCGTTCGTCGATGTTTAGGTTTATTTCGATTGAAATGTTTTTTTTTCCTATTTGTATAGGTATGGCAGAGTTGATTCGAAAGCAGTATTTCCACAACCCCATTGCTTGCATACATCACGTTTTAAATTTGCTATTCGACCTCAGAAAACAATATTCCGATATAAATGAAAACTATTTCAATTTTTGCAAAGTACCTAATGACAAAATTTTCGCAAAAACTACTGTAATACCTTCTCAAAGTGATAATTTGCATAGATGACCCGAGACGGATTCTAATATTTTGTTTTTGGAGGCACTCCACCACTTTCACACCGGAGGTATATGGCAACAAAACTAATTGTTACCTCTTTCTCCACACACGTCAGGACTCTTTTTTTTTAATATAAAACGAAGCAATATTTATTTGTTAAGAATTAATCTAGACCCTTCAGTTTCCCTGCATACGGTGTGTATTAAATCAGGATAGATTAGTAAACTAGTATATACACTTATACTTTAAAAAAACAAATTAAAAAGAAAGACATTATTATTCAATAGAATGTGTCGTGCTCTGTAACTAAACAGGAAAAAAGATAATACGATAGTAAAGGTTATAATTTGAATAGAAAACAAGTGGAGAGCGCAAGGTGGACTGAGATTCAAATAGCCAGGGTAGCATGGCAGTCCCATCGAGAATGCTCGTGGAACGCCCCCTTTAGCTGGTTTCCCAAATGTCACGAGCTATGAGCATACCCACCGATGTTAAATAAAGGTATGGTCCAAAGGAGCCCACTTGAACCCACTCGGGTCGCAACATGGCAAAAGAATATTATTAAAAAATAACGTTATCAACAGAATAAAAATAATAATTTAATGACTTGTATTCGGGCGTTTTTGTGAAAAATCACCCCAAGGGCGCTGTAACATAGTGTGAGCTTTAAAAATAAGAAAAAAAATATGTACGTTTCGAAAGATTAAGATAGTATTTTATTCAAATAGTGGTTTCAGCATAATAGAAGTTGGGGGTCGGTGTATCTAGGAGTGACGGACGTATAAATCCTTTCCTAGCGCTGCGGTGCAAGGGGATGGGTCGAGAGAGTCCGACTAGAGAAGTTAAGGGGTCTCTTTCAACCGGCTTCCGTCGATTCGGCTCACCACACAACTGGTGGGCAGACGCATCCGTCGCCAAACCTTACCCCTTGAACCCGGGCACCCCTGTCAAGTCACCAAATGTAGCGAACCACTTGGGGATACATGGCAGATGTGTTGGTTATCCAATAACCCGTCTCCCAAATCGCTCTTCATAATATTTCTTGCGCGCTACAACCATGTCACAGCTGGTCATTTCCATCATCATACTCGCAGTTAAGTTGTAAGGTAGTCGGTCGCCGGACCGCCAGCATGTACCAAATGTTCTTTGGTGAGTCAGTTCAACCGGCCGGAGGCCACGCCCGTTGAAGAGCTTTTTTTGTCATGCTTTAACTATATTATCATAATTATTTTACGAAAACACTTTAAATGTGTGGAGCTATAAGAATAATTTGCAATAAAAAAGGGATTAAAATGATAAAATGTGTGGGGTAACTGAGTGACCCTTTAAGGCAAGGCTAGTTTATTTTGCAACTTGGCATGCCGAAGGTAAAGAAAGAATTGTGAATAAAAAGAATTATAAATATTTTCATATGAGCGCCGTACATGGAACACTTCCCTCCACCCCACTACAATGGCTCCCTGTCCTCTCGAACATCGCACCGCCCACTTCAAGACGAGAGACAGCAACCCTCACGGAATACAAAATGGGCGTGAATAGTAACATCTCACTTCAAGATGACCTTGCAGACCCCAGCTAGTCTCCTGATGTTCAGCAAACCTTTTTGAACTGAAGGCGCAAGACTTTTACTATCACGATACTCAGTGGCAGACCTCGGACGTGAAAAAACAAGTACCTTGTTGTAGGCCCCACCATTAAAATTCCATGGTTCTCTCTCCCTTGCAAGACGTGGATCTCATTAAGCCGAATCCGGTGCAGTCACAGCCGCTGTGCGTGTATGATCCCTAAATTGGGCCTAAAGGATTTCGAACTTTGTGAATGTGGATATATTCAAACAACAAAACACATCGTAGAAGAATGTCCCTTTGATCAGTTTCCCTATGGCACATCTGTGGCGAACCAAGTATCGACTGACTGAATAACGTCAGCATCCCACTGTGACCTCCACCGACTCTCGTCTATCATAAGAATATTTTTATAATTTCCATGACAAAATATTCCTGGAAGAAATGGAGTATTGCACATAAATAACAAAGTAAATTTATGAGAAACTGATTTAATATTCGGGAGGGAGATTGCCTTCTTTATTCGGGTCTTGTCTCTTTGTTGACAATCTGAAATATTAATTAAAAAAATAATTTGATATAGGAATCTCCATTTTGTTAGAACATTCTCATGTTAATTTTTTCAATGATTCATGATTGATATGTAAGTATTTTAATGCTGTGGAAATAAAATGCTTAAAACTTAAGCAAAATACAGTGTTAGATTTTTTAACATAGCACGAAACACCAAATTACTGACCCGAGTATCGCATAAGTGTCCCTACTTTTAGATTGGCAGATTTTTTTTAAATATATTTTACTTTAAATGTACATTTACAGTATTTATATCCAATAATAAACATTTATTATATAAAGTTCAATAATAAGACGATTTTTAAATTTTCTTTAAACTTATTTGACAGTAGAATCATATTCCCCAGCGGCATTATCAATGGTAGGTTAGATATTCTTCGGATCAACAAAAGTCCCGTGCCTGCGCGCACTCTTGCGAAATTTCCAGGAACATAAAACTCTATTTTTTGCGTTATATCCGGAATACAGATATGGCCATGGAGAAGATTGTTTGCAATCCTATTTGTGGAATACTGCATTCCGAGCAAGATAATGGTTTTTCGCCAGGGTGGGTTCTAATATGATCAATCAAAACATTTTTTGATAGCATTTGTATGTTCATCTTTGGCACAAGAATGGTTTCTCTCCAATGTGGGTTCTTACATGACGAACCATATTACTTTTGTGACTGCACCTGTAAGTGCACTCTGAACATGAAAATGGTTTCTCTCCAGTATGGGTTCTAGTATGAACAACCAAACTGGCTTTCTGGTTGAACGTGTACGTACATTGCGAGCATGAGAATGGTTTTTTTCCAGTGTGAGTTCTAATATGAATAACCATATGGCTTTTTCGACTGCATCTGTACGTGCATTCTGAGCATGGGAATGGTTTCTCTCCAGTGTGGGTTTTAATATGACGAACCATACTGCCTTTCTCACTGCTCCTGTATGTGCATTCCGAGCACGATAATGGTTTCTCTCCAGTGTGGGTTCTAATATGACTAAGCATATGGCTATTATTACTGCACCTGTAGCTACAAGTAGGGCAAGAAAACGATTTGTTTCGAGTTTTGACTGATTGTTTGGCTTTCTGTTCTCTAGTGCCAATAATAGATGATTTCGAAGAAACGCATTCTGAAAAATAAGTTCGAAATTATGAGTGTCATAGATGGTATTGTACAGAAAAAAACAAATATTTATATAGTTTATCTTATGGCTTTCACGCATTGAGGGCGATCTTGCCCATGTTTAATCAGTTAGATTTTAATAGTACAGATTGTTCTTAAAATTAGTTACTTTTAAACAGGATTTTTATTTGGGCAAATAAAATTGAAGCAGATGAGTTACAGTGTAAATTTATGTGTTTTTAATCCCCGATGATTTAAATTTTAATGCCATTTTTATAAATATATTTTGACGATAAATTGTTAATTTGGGAGAAGTTGAGACTTAGAAGGTGGGAATACTGGTAGGGAGTGCATTTTATGTTTTACCAATTAATGCATAAAGTTTGAAAATTGGTCATTGGCAAGACACTCAAAGAAATTATGGTTAAGAGTATCCTATGACCCACAATTATAGTAAGGCGAGCTGACTATGTGGAATCTGGCGAGATGACTAAGACAAAAAGGGTGACCTAGTCTCATTCGAGTTATGGAGGAAATATATATTTTTTGGCATGCAAGTGTATTTATGAAAGTAGGGCTTGAGAGGAATAAAATGTTGTATTGATGAGTACTGATGACATTTTGTTAGAGAAGCCATTTTCCATTCAGAGGACCAAGGACCATTGGAGTTTGAGTAAATATAAAGTTAAAATATCCAGTGTGAATGTTATAACCTCAGTTGAATCAGTTTTCACCCAAATACACGATGATAGGATAATAAAGAAAATATAAAAAATGTTTTAATATTGTCCTGATAAAAGATGGATACTTCTGAAACTGGTCGATCAATACCGGTTTTGTAACGAATAGTCAAAAGTTTAACTAGACACTAAAAATAATTTCGTTGTTTTAGTCGCATAATGGGGGTGATAAATGCAGTTGCCTGAACACTTCCATTAACAATTTGTCGTAGTTTCCATAAAACAGTTGAACATCAATATATTAAAGAGATTACAGATACCATGCATCGTTTTATAGTGCTTTCACAGAAGTATTGGATTCCGTAAGTCAAAACTCAATCTATAGGGCGAACAGTTTACATCTAGGGGTAGATTAACTGGAAGACGTTGTAACCATCTAGGAAGCAGTCTGCAGAGGAAACCAACCTCAGATGGGGAGAAGGGACAAGAAGAACAAGTTGATAGCTTACCTCTTCTTTTCTCGATCTTTTCTAAATGATCGAAACATTCCCTTTTGACGTCAGGATATTTTATATCTATTTCAGAGTATGAACCACATTCTTGAGCATGCTCCTCTACCGGTTCGGACTTGATCGCAGAGGCGTCTTCTGTCTCCTGTTTGACAATTGCGTTCTGCGATATTGCATCACGATGCGATTTTGGACTCGCCTTTTCGGAAAAGGTCTCCGGTTCGAACTTTATGACACCGACATCTACGCTCTGAATATCCATTTCATATTAATTGCTGTCTGAATCCAAATTCTTCTAGAAAACAAACATTGCTTTAATGCAGTATAAGTAATACAAGACTTAGCGATGAACAAATAATATTCGAACTTACTAGTTCCACTGTTTGAATTAAAATTTGAATAGTTGAAATGACATATGGCAGGGGATGATGTCATAGACAATAGACACAAACAAAAGACAAAACGGAGTAGAGTTCATTTGAAGCGGATACCTGTAGTACTGCATAAACGTTTCTGTGGTTGAATAACCATAGAAAAAAGGCGAATTTCATCGGTTTCTATGGATAACAACCCTGACGCAAAGGATATCTTGTATCTCGTGCTACACACGTTCAATTTGTTGCGTGTTTTGAAAAATCTCTTTTTTAATACTATGGAATACTTTCTCGATGTAATTAACTATGTTACATGTTGGTTCTGTTCTGGTTAGTCACGGAAAAATATTATCTACCGAAGAAATTGTCATCTCTCCGACTTTCTTGGTATTATTATTGCGTTGGATGTTCAAATGTTGTCGTATAATGCATAATTAAAAAATCGAATGTAATTATTAATGTGTAAGTGAAACAACGAGAGGTATTTTCCCCCCGTTTTCTCTCCAGTGAAGATTTAAATATTATGATCGGCAATTAAATTTGTTTTCTGGAAGAAATATGCAATGTTACCTTTAGTATATATTCGGATGAAAAACCTGGTTTTGAAACAAAATATTTGTACATTATCTATAAAATATTTGTTAAAACAAAGCGATTTATTATTATTTCGTTAAAATGGCGAAACAAAGTTTTTTTTACAATATCTGATTGAAGATAACTTTATTCTCCGACTACACAATCGGCCAACCATGTAGAGTCGTTTTTCGTCAAAAATCACCTCAGTAGCGAAATGCATGTTATCCGATGTGTAATCGGGGCTAGTTGATATATTTTTTGCGCCGCAATCTGAGTCAAGTGGGCATTCCGAACACAAGAATGGTTTCTCTCCAAGTTTCTAATATAATTAACCGAATCATTGTTTGGACAGCACTTGTGAGTACGTTTCTCTTCAGCGTGGTTCTAATATGACGGACTATTTGGCTTTTCCGACTACTGCACCTATAAGTACATTCCAATACGAGAATGGTTTCTCGGTAGTGTGGGTTCTCACGTGCAGCCAAAATGATTTTATTACTACACCCGTAGGCACAAGTGCCGTAGGAACTTTTTTTTGTGTTTTGAGTGATTGTTCGGCGTTCTGGTCTCTAGTGCAACTAATTGATGATTTCAACGTAACGAATTCTAAAAAACAAATTTTAAGTTATGGATGGCATCGAGTGTATTTCACAGATAAATAACAAATTACAAAAAAACATCTTCTGTGAAAATTGGATATTTATTTGAAATATTTTTTACAAAAAGACGTAATGACACGTTTAAAAAAACGAAAAACTTTTTGAAATAAAAAAAAGATTTATGCTTTAGCTGGATCTATGGAATATTTTTCCGTTATCTAATTTGTAATCTATTGCAAATCATTTCTTCAATAAATGCAATAAGGTGTCATTTTCAATACATCTTAAAAATTAATTTAATTTTACTGAAAGACATGAAATTTTTTTCTTAATTTCTAAATAAACCCCGAAAAAAAAATTACGTTACACCTCATAAGTGCGCTTCTGTCTCGATGTAAAGACAGGGGGACTATATCACCACACTGCTGGGCACCGCTGAGGCGGGTCAAGGGATTTATTAACGCGGGTCTTGAAGTATCCCGGATTATACGAAGGAGGAAAAACAGATGCCGGTAGCTCGTTCCACATGCGAGCCGCCTTACATAAAACGAGTCAAAGAATCGACCGTTCTCCTGAAGCCGACATCAACTGTGAACGGATGCTCCACTTTGTTCCGCATGTTTCGCGTACGCGCACTGGTGCACTGGGGATCAATGCTGCTAGTTCCTTCGAGTAGGCTCCATTGAAGTACCTTTAGAATAGACTCAACATACCTACATTGCGCCTGTGCATTATAAATAGCAACCCGTCTGTTAACAATGGGTTGTCAATCAGATGGACCGCCCTCCTTTGCACAGAATCAAGCCGGTTTTAATATTTTGTAGCTCCAGCCAGGTCGCTGTTTAGGTGTATATTTCAATTGTAAAACATAATTTTGAAGTTCACATATATAATTTATTGAAGAAGTTACCATATATTGTAAAGATAGTTATACAGACATAGTTATACATATACTTCGAATCATCCGTTTGATAAAAAAATATCTGTTTTTCATTCTATATATAGTAGATTTGTTAATGTTCCTGTATCTAAAAATAATTTTATCAAATAAATAAACATAATTTAACAACAACGTAATCAAGGGTCATAACACGAAAAAATAATCGATAATATGTTAAACAAAAGATTTAAGAAAGGTTTATTAAATCTCAAGTTTGTCCACAAATAATTGCCGGTGGGAAGCAGTGGAGAAAAATTTTGTTTTTAAATATTTACTGATACTTCAAATTTATTAATAAAAAATCCTAAATACTGTCCATCCAGCTTAGTAAACTTAAAATAAAATAAAATATTTTGAATAACAAAGATAAAGATATTTTAATAAATCAGGGGTCTATAAATTAATTTGTAACGATTGTAAAAAAAATGTAAGAAAGACTTTTAATACTGGAGTTACAGAGTACCTACGGTCTCTAAGTAATAATAATTATTCCGAATTTGCCACCCAATTTTTTGCTATAAATCGTTCATTCGACATAAAGGTTTTAAATTTTTACATACGAATACGACGTTCACAATTAGATAAGTGTTAATATAATAGTCAATTAAATATTATCAATAATCTTGTTTTTTTAAATAACTGTTTCTTTAATTTATTTTCATAATAATACCTATATTTAACATAATTTTTTTCTCACAAAATTTTTGCTTTTAATTTTTTAAATATTATTCCATAATAATGTTTAAATTTTTAATACGGTATTTACCATCACTCATTTTATTTATGCTCGTAATATGTCTATTATTACGTTTTTACTTTTCCGTGTTTATTACTTGTCTATTCTTGTCATTATTTATCAGTGTTCTATGTATCCTGATGAGGGAAGCTTCGCTTCCGAAACATGTTGATATTTATATATTAAATAGTGGTTTAAATAAAACATTTCATATTCACTACATCGCACTAATAACCATCGTAACAAAATATTGTATGAAACCATTTTCTTATCACTAACACTTGTTTTATAAATGTAACCACTTTATATCATTTGTGTCCCATGGGCGTGTAAAAAAATAAGTAAATAAATAAAATATTCTGCTAAATTAGAACAAGAATTTGCGTGTTTGGAGTGCAATTATAATTTAAACTTGTAAATTAAGATGCAAATTCCATATTAAGTTAAAAACCAGTCTTCTGTTACGATTGCACATAATTTAAGTTGGGGACACATCTGCTGGCGCAAATTAAAGAAAAGCCATCAGATGGTTCGGGATAGTGATACAATTCACGTTCCAGATAAATGGAGAAAAATTTTGAGGAAAATCATTTTGGTTTTCCAAGTGCAATTATAATTTAAGCTTCTGACTAAAATATAGATTCAATATTACGCCGGATAGCAATTGGAAAACAAAAATGATTTTTATCTAGATTTCGTCACCATGTATTTCGTTAACCTAATTTATTTGAATATAATGTTATCGACAACACAGTAATTCCCGAAAACAACTTCATCTGGACACACTTAAATAAACTAAGCATGAACATTGGCGTAATATCTAAAAGAAATCGAACATCAACTTCCAAGAAATCTTAGATAAACTAACAATACAATTAAACATTCATAAATGAACAATTATACTTTGGGACTTTAATGTCAATTTACTAGATTTCAGATACACACACACTCGTAAATACACAGAAATTCTAACAATTTCACTAAAATGAATAAAGTAAACACACTGCATTCCACACGTATCACACCAATACTATCCCAGACAACATACTCTCAGACATAAACCACAACAAACTGTGACACCTCAATATTTGATCACAACTTACTGACTGTTGACATAGTTCACACGTACATTAAAAAAAATTTCATCACAAAAATCTACCAATAAATACACAAAAACTTATTATGACAGACTAGATAAGGATATCCGTCAGAATCCTTTTTATATAAAAAGTAATGAGGATTCATCATCGAATTACAACCACTTTGTAAACTACCTAATAAACAAAATATACTTGTTTTTCAGAATGGATAGCAAAAGTTTTATCAAAAATGATTAAAAAAAATATTCAGAATTTAAAAAGCTTAAAAAATAAAAAATAGTTACCTATTACTGTAAAAAGATTATACTAAGATACGAAACCACATAACTGCAAAAAAACAACAACAACAAAAAACACTATGGTAGATTATTTAAAAAGTGTGAAAATAATATAAAAAAAACGTAATACAAAGTTTCATTAAAAACCAAACAAACATTTTAAAAAACCTTGTAAAAAATTAAAGATGGGTGAAGAAATCATCACGAAAGATACCCAGAAACTGGATGACAATATTACATTAAAACATGAAAGTGAAGAATCAGTATATATGCAACCCAAACTGGGTTCGAAATATTAGCTATAATAATATCCCTAAAATAGAACACGAGTGTTGGATATGATAATCTAAATTGCATAATAGTACGCCCCGCTTATAACACCTATACTGACTAAACTGATCAACCTGAGCTTGGAAGAAGGTCAATTTCCAGATAGTTGCAAAATCGCAAGGGTTATTCCAATATACGAGTAAAAAGGTGGTTCAAAAACTCAAACTTCCAACTACAAGCCCATCTCTGTCCTACCGATTTTATCAAAAATATACGAATAGTTGAATATATTCTTATATGATAAACAATACGGTTCTTCGTCATAAAAATTTTAGTAGACCTCCAAAAAGCCTTCGACACTGTGACTCATGAAATATTGGAAAAAAAAAAAAACAAGTGTAACTGGTACTGCTCTTAAACTTATCAAATCGTACATAAACAATGTGTTAGCACGGGAGATAAAAACAGTCAACTCGATAGCATAAATTACGGAGTTCCCCAAGGTTCATACTAGGGCCACTTTTATTCCAATTAAAAAAAAGATATGTCAATTAAATCTAAATGGTGAAATATTCTTGTACGCAGACGAGACTGCAATATATTACTTCGGCAAAAAACCTGGAAATTTTATTAGAAAAATCTCAACTGCATTTCAATATATTAAACAATTGGATAATTAAAAACATATTAACAATTAGTGTTAAAAAAAACTGGTTACATGATCTTCAGTTCACCAAAAAGAAAAACGACGATTGATAAACCATTACAAATAGAAGAAAGAAACCTAGACATTTTAGATAGTGAAAAATACCTGGGCCTATATATTGATAAACACTTGTCATTTAAAAAACACATTAAAAAACTAAAAGAAAAAATCAACCCACCAATTTTATTGGTGTATTTGGTAGAAAGCTCATCTTCTACCACCACACGTTAATGGCTTATACTTTAGTTTAATCCAGTCCCACCCAAATTATCTAATATAAATATGGGGAAACACAAACATTACATACTTATAGAATATATGGTATAAAATAAAGTCATAAAAAAAACTTTTCAATTATAACCCATACACCCACAAAAAAAAACTTTACTCGAAATTAACTTTCTGATCATCAATCAGAAAATTATATTAATATAATATATCTTTATTAATTTGCAAAATACAAAATGACTTACACACACCAACACACGAGGGTGTACATATATATATACGACCTCCTTAACGATAGCTCGAAAACGGAGAATAATGTAAAAACATTTTTTTTAAACTGTTCAATCTCAAAATAAACGAGTACAACAACAATGTTTAATATAAAAGAATAATAAATAAGGTAAGAATTTTAATAAAATAGGAATGATATGTAAGGTATATAAAGAATATTAAGTAATATTATATATGTATTTAAGTTAAGACAATGAAATAATCATGTATTTCTTTTAACTTAATAAATCATAATAAACATAAGATGACTCTTTAGAATGTCGAGAACACGAAGACCTACATTCGGAACACGAGAATAGTGTCAAACCAAAGTGCGTCCGCGTGTGTGTCGTCATCTTGTATTTTCAAAGACTAGCATTGCATACGGAACTTGAGAATGGTTTCAATCTCGATTGCATTGTTACGTGTCACTTTAATTATAATTTGTCTTCTCTTCGGTTAAAATAAATATAAACATTCCTGGGTTACGAAAAACCTGACAATATTTGAAAATCTCCAACTACCATCACAATAAGCGACATAATAAGTAAGCACATGCCTCTTCAATCTGGACTTTATAATCTCTATATTCAAAGCACAAGAATGGTTTAACGCCCGGGTGATCTACTATATTGCCGTCGTAAGTAAAAACACAGTATCATTCAAACTCAGTATCATTCAAACACAGAGTCTCAAGGACGATATTGTGTTTATACATACCATGGCAGTATATATTGCTTAAATATGACTGAGTGGAATATGAATAACTATCTCGGAATATGAGAATGGCTTTACGCCGGAGTGGGTCAAAAAATGATTTTTAAATCTAACTTATTTGAAGATGAATAGCTGCATTCATAACGCGAGAATGGGTTTTGAACAGAATACGTTAGCACATGTCTCTTAAATCTTGATTTTCGAGAACATGTAATCTACGTTCGACACACAAAAATGGTTTAACACCGGAGTAATTAATTACATGTTGCTTTAAATATTACTTAGTGTAACATGAACACTACGCAGGGAAAACTAGAATGTTTTTATGCCAGAAAGCGTAATAAAACATGAAAATGCAAAAATACATTGCGAAAGAAAACACTAGAATGGTTTTATGCTAGTGTGTGTCTTCATATGTTGTTTTAAATTTGACTTTCGGGAACATGAATAACTACATTCCAAACACGAGAATGGTTTTACACCAGAGTGTGTCTTTATATGTTGTTTCAAACTTGACTTTTGATAACATGAATAACTGCATTCGATACACGAAAACGGTATTTGGCCAGAGTGTGTCATCTTATGTTGTTTTAAACTTGACTTTCGAGAACATGAATAATTACATTCGGAACACGAGAATGGTTTTACTCCAGAGTGTGTCATCATATGGTGTTTCAGACTTGACTTTTGAGAACACGAATAATTACAATCGGAACACGAGAATGGTTTTACCCTAGAGTGCGTCATCA